>CAUDNR010000224.1:61941-79832 GCA_958430865.1 Entrophospora sp. SA101 | reverse complement strand
CAAAATAGTGTTAATTCTTTTGATGATTTGGACTTAGAAGAAAATGATGAAGGAGAAGATAACATAATTGAAACAAGTGATGATGAAAATATTTCTTTAAACTCTAATATAGATTCAATTCTAAATAATCATTTATTATCATTTAAAATTTTAGAAGCTAAATAATGAATGTCATTTTTTTATTTGTATTTTATTATATATAAGTTAATTTTATTTATTATTCATCTTTTTTATCTTTTTTAAAGTATTGTTAACGGTAAAATAAAATTTAAAAAAAATTTATTTTGGTAATGATCGTCATTTTACACAAAATGAAATAAGCCAATCACAGGGAAAGCCCGCTATGTTTTTGGCAAATGCAAAAACAATTTTGGCTAACATGCTTGGTTTATTTATATTATTTATTCATTAATGAAATACTACATATCACAATAGAACACATTAATTTTGTCTTGAATCAAAATGTTTATTTAAAATTGTTTCTTCATCAATTTCTTCATCAGTCTCTATCTCTGCAACTTCTACTTCTCTTTGTTCAATTACAACACTAACTTGAATTTTCAAGAGTTCACATAAGTCTTGGTTGTTCACATTGAAATATTTATCAAATGTCTCTCCTTCCCCTGCAATATCATTTTCCCCTGGTTGTATGACCTCTTCTTCCTCTTCATATTCTTCAATGTTGTCAATTTCTTCTGTCAGCTCCAAATCATTTTCTTTTTCATTTTCATTTTCATTTTCATTTTCGTTTTCATTTTCTTCTAAATCAAATTCTATAATTGATCTATTTACTTCTTCATTAAATTTGTCATCATCTACATCATCTACAGGATAATTGAGCAGACTTTTCCCATTAGATATGTAATAAGTATGCAATCTGGCCATTTTATTGAGTCTTTCCACATTCAAGCTAAAAAAAATATTAATTTAATACAAGTTTAATATTTACTATATATATTAAATATACAATGAAAAAAGTTTACCAAGTCCTGCGTTTTGACATAAACCAACCTAAAACTGAGAAAAGACATTCGCAATTTACATTATGAGGTATTATACTAAGAATTTTTAATGACAACATTTGAATATAATTTTTTTCTTGTTTGCAACCAACCCACCAAGTTTTTGGTGTTTCAATTCCTTCAACAAATTTAACATCATAAGTATACTCATATGCTTCATATGCATGTAATTGTGCAATTAAAATATCAGTATTTGCTGATGTTTTTTTGACTGGAATCCAAATACGAAGTGCTGCTTGACAAATTAACCTCAATGTTTCATTTCTTGTACCTACACCCCTATATTTAAGATGTAAAAAATATGCAAGGATATAAAGATCAAAGTCAAACTGACGCCATCTTTTATTAAATATTTCAATTGCATCATTACGAAACTGTTGATTTATTTCTTCTGACATGTCTTTTATAGCCATATTTAATTTTATCAATTGTATAAAACAGTCAGCAAGTGTTGTTGATTTAAATTCTAAACATTTTATTGCATTTTTTATTGGCTCTAAAACCATTGACAAATCCTCCACTTGCTGCCAAAACATATGGTTTCTTAAAATTGATTTTACTTCTGATGACAAGCATTCTGTATCATTTATGAGAACCTAAACATGTGAATTAAAATTATTGAACAAAGTAAATAAATATGTTTACAAGTATTAAAATCTTCATTACAATATATATCATTTATGTGAACTTTAAAAATGAAGTAAATAAATATAAAAAATAACTAGTATTTAATATAATAAATAATGTATGTAAAAATTGTGGTGTGTGGTTTTGGTTAAGAAAAATATATAATAAAATTTTTTAAGTAAAAATACTAACATTCTTTAAACAAGTTTCTAATTGTAAAATAGATGCTGTACAATCATATGCAGTTACCCATCGTGTTTTTACATAACCTTGTAAGTTACCTCCTATAATTAAACGATCATTGATTTCTTGCCTTAACATGGAACCTGCCCTATATGAACATTTAAAATATCTGACAATCTTATTACATTTGTTCAAAATTATTTTTGCCCAACTTGTTTTACAAATGTCTGAAGAGATTAAATTTACATGGTGAGTAATACATCGGATTGGATAAATACTAGGATATGTCTGATTAACAAGTCTTTTTGCAGCAACCATTGTAGCAGCAGAGTCTGAAATTATAGATGCAAATTTGTTCACACCAACCTTTTCTAAAATACATTTGATCTCATTTGATAAAAATTCTGCCGTGTGTTTTTCTGAGGAATAATCTTTTAGAGAGTAAAAAATTTCAGATCTTGACTCAGTGACAATTACAAATGCATAAAAGGAATTTCCTAATGGTGATGTCCAACCATCAAAACACAATGAAAGGTTTTTCGAATATCTTAATTGGTCTTCAGTACTGATCATAACTTTGCCTGCCTCTTGGTTCAATAAAGTAGTTGATAAAGTTGTCCTTGAAGGTGGATTATATCCTGGGCACAATGTTTTTGCAAAGTCTACAAAAAAAGGGTGCTCAACAATAGAAAAAGAAACACCACAACATGTGAAAAATTTTACCAATGATTTATTAATTAATTTATTTCTTTGTTCTTCAATCAAGAACAGAAGATTTTTTGAATCCTGTTGAAGAAAATGAAATAGAAGAACCTGTAGATGAGGAGACAATTATTCAATTAATTCAAGAAGAAGGTAATGAAAATCAGAATGAGGAAGATGATGAAGGAAATGAGTTACCTGTTATTTCTGCTAAGGAAGGATTAGAAGCTTTAGAAAAAGTCATGACATTCTTGTTGCAGCAGTCTAGAGATTGTTCAGATGAAATTAAAAAGTTGGCTAGTGTAAATAATACTGTGAAAAAGATTTATTCTGATTCTATGAAACAAAGTGCTATTAATGATTTTTTTGAAAAATAATAATAAAATAAATTCTAGTTGATCTTTTTCCTTTTATAGCATAAATATGCATATATACATTGTGGGGACTTAGTAGAATCAGGATCACTTTTGATGCATATGCACATTTATGTTATGCAAATAGTTCATAAGTCCCAATGTGGGACTAAGCTACCTTTATGCAAATGAACAGATTATGCAAATATACGGTATGCAAATAGACAGGTGCGACTGTATAACAATGCAGATAGTTATAACAGTAATTATCATAATTATTTTATTTTGTTATTTTGAATTCAGAGAATACTTATTCATTGCTTTTATAATGTTATCTTTTTCAAAACAATAATATAAAATTTAAGCATATGAATTTTATGTGAAATCCACAGCTGCACAAGAGTAAACTATTTATTTATTTTAATATAAAAAGAGAAATGTACGGTTTTGCATAATAATGGCAATCATGTACAGTGACGTAAATAGTTTTGATATAATTAAATATGGGTGGAGTCGAAAAAAATATCATGTACAACTCTTTGTCACTTGATACATTTTTTAATTATTATTTATTACACAGGTAAAACTCGATAAGATGACTGGGCATGATATTGAGAACACGTGACTTTAAATTATTTATATTACAATTATAGTGTAAAAAGAGAGACAAACAGCCCATGCGGACAATTTCCGAAAGGTTACATCTTTATCCCTCAGTTCGTAGGGATAGAGCCTCGGCTTCATATAAGAGGGATATCCCCCCTTATCAATCTTATCAATCTTTATTGGTCGGATAATTCACTTAAGATCTACGGACCAGGTGATATCTGTGCATTTATATTTATCCCTCGCCAGGCTAAAGCATGCATCCCTCTGAACACAGGGATAAAGATCACACCTACTCGAAAATTGTCCACATATGGTGGAGACAAAAAATTTATTCTAAATAAATATCATGCATGTTTTCTACTGATCTTCATTTTAAATCTCTTAAACCTGAAACAAATGAACTGTCTACTTTTATGTCAACGTTTTTTTAGATATTGGAGTTGTGTCATCTTCCTCTTCTTCGTTCTCAGGAGCCTTTTGGACTGCTGCATATTTTATTAAAAATAATAATTTGCCAATGACACATGTTACTAAAAATAGATGACTTCTCTCAATGAAATATCGTGTGAGATTGTATCAAGAGTAATTTGTATATACCTTAGAAGAGGGGTTTGTCGGCTTACAGCCTATCACGATTTTATATAGATTGACCAACTTATCAAGGGATTTTAAAGGCTGAAAACTTTTGGCCGAGTTATCAAGAGACCGACTTATCGAGTTTACCCGCGTATTATGACAATTGAATTTTGTTAATATTAATGAATTCGTTAATAAGTATTCATTCTTATGATCAGAGTAGGGTATTATTTATAGCGAACAGATTTGATTATTTCTCAAGTCAATTATTCATATTCAAAAAAAGTTATTGTTAAAGTACACAGAATTCGAGTTGTTTATATACGTAATGTTTCATTAGAGGACTGCCCTGTAAAAAAAACTGATCTGTGACTTGAAATTCTATGCTTTCTCCAGAAATATATCATATCATGGAAAGATTACAGAGGAAATATGGACTTTGTCACTGTTGCAAATTCGTGGAAATTTTCAGGAGTATTGATGGAATTTAAATTCAAATAACGGACTTTTTTTTTATAGAGCTGCTCCTTCGACTAAGTTTACATTGACAACCTTGACGATGTTGTCTACTAAGTCTAGCATTGCTCCTCGTCAATTTAGTCAATATTGTAGTCTTGGTCAACAACACAAATTAAATAATACGCACGTCAAATACAATATAACAAAATCTTGATAAAATGATAAATAATTAATAAATAATAATAGGGATCAATATTTCCGTGTACATTATTAATCCAAAAAGTAGATGGGTTGCAAGAAACTTGCACTAATTTCAAACAACTCGAAATCTTATTGCCTCGAATTCGAACTATATTTGTATTAGTATTAGTATTTCTCTATTCCTATTTCGATTCTATCCAAACACAAACCCCAATCTCTATTTTTGAAATATTGATGATGTGCGAGTTAAAAAAGTCATGAGATACAAATAAATTTATGAATAAATAATTCTCCCTTATTGTTATAATAATAATTGCCAAATTTCTATAGAAAACCCCCAGTTTTGGAAATGT
Source organism: Entrophospora sp. SA101 (assembly GCA_958430865.1). Lineage (NCBI taxonomy): Eukaryota > Fungi > Glomeromycota > Glomeromycetes > Entrophosporales > Entrophosporaceae > Entrophospora > Entrophospora sp. SA101. Next base: position 74,747 of record CAUDNR010000224.1, on the reverse strand, counting down.
CTAATTAACCCAATTAACCAATCAATTAACCAATTGGTCATTTCCCTTCTTCATGTCTATTTTTGATTAGATTAAAAAAATTTAAATTTAATTGATTACAATTCAAAAAAATCAAAAACTAAAAATTAAAAATTAAAACATAATCAAGATGTCGGTAATGTCTCAAAGTAAAAATGCAGCATATGATTATCTTATTAAACTTCTGTTAATTGGGGATTCAGGTAAAATGCTTTTTCCTATATATATAAATAAACAAATTTTTCAATGAATTTTTTTTATTTAGTCGTTAATTTATCATTTGTACTTTGTATCAAAAAATAAGGTGTTGGAAAAAGTTGCTTATTACTTCGGTTTTCAGATGATTCTTTTACACCTTCTTTTATAACTACCATTGGAATTGATTTTAAGATTAGAACGATTGAATTAGATGGGAAACGAATTAAACTTCAAATTTGGGATACTGCTGGTCAAGAACGTTTCCGCACCATTACCACAGGTAACTAACTAAACATTTACTAATTTACTAAGGAACAAAATAAAGTCATTACTAGATTTTCTAAATAATGAATGAATGTATTTATATATTAAGCTTATTATCGTGGAGCAATGGGTATACTTTTGGTTTATGATGTTACCGACGAACGTTCATTCAACAGTAAGTGTTGATAATGAGAGAAGTATTTTTTTATATTTAATTAATAACATTAATAATAACAATCAATTATATACAATTATTTCAGATATAAGAAATTGGTTTTCAAATATAGAACAACATGCAAGCGAAGGAGTCAACAAGATTCTCATCGGAAATAAATGTGATTGGGTTGAAAAAAAAGCAATTGCCAAGGAACAAGGACAAGCACTTGCTGATGAATTTGGAATTAGATTCTTGGAAACTAGTGCTAAAGCTAATATTAATGTAGAAGAAGCATTTTTCACTTTAGCTAGGTAAATATTGGTTGAATCAATATATTATAGATTTTTATTTTTACTTTATATTCATACATAAATATGTACTAATATTATTATATATAATAGAGATATCAAGAAAAGACTTATAGATACTCACACACATGAGCAGCAACATAATCAAAATAAGAGAATTGAATTGGAGAAGAATAATGTCAAATCCAACACAGGATCGAGTTGTTGCAATTAATATACATATTTATTCTTATTTTTTTATTTATTACAAATAACTAATTATATTAGATATATAGAATCTATTTTTTTGTTTTTTTTTGTACTTTTACCATATTTTTTTTTTGTTTGTCAATAATATGTATATTTGTAATTGAATGTCAAAAATGGAATTTGTTATTATGTTGTGCTGTTGCTAGGCCTTATCAAAAGAATCATCGGGTAAAAAACTGCCATCAATTTTCTGATTGTGAATACAGGGATTGACATAGCATGTACGGATGATCTCGATATGCACACATACATCAATTATTGTCATATGATTCTAACTATTTTTTTATAATAAAGTTGAATTAAATGTGATTTTCAAATAAATATTTCAAATGAATTTATAGCACGTGAATAAGATGTTGTCATCCGAGTAAAGTCATTTATAAAGATTTTTTTTGAATTTATTTTTTCGAAATAAAAAATTTATCTTCTTTCCCATCACATTAAAAGAAATGGCACCCGCAGAAACTATCATGCAAGAAAGTCATATTGATTCAAAAAATAATATAATTACAATCGATCCATGGTTAAAACCTTTTGAACAATCCATAAACAGAAGGTAAACAATTATCTAATTGCTTTTTAAATTATTCCGAAAATTAAATTTTTAAATTATTCCAAAAATTAAATTTTTAAAATATTTAAAAATTGATATAGGTATTCAAACTACAAACAATGGATCGACAATATAAATAACAACGAAGGTGGCTTGGAAAAATTTTCACGTGGATATGAAAAATTTGGTCTTAATGTACTTCCAAACAATACCATTGTCTACAGAGAATGGGCACCTAGTGCAAAAGCTGCAAGTCTAGTTGGTGAATTTAGTATGTAGTTATTCAATCATTCAAGCATTTTGTCTATTAATTGATTAATTGATTAATTGGTTAATTGGTTAATTGGTTAATTGGTTAATTGATTAATTGATTAATTGATTAATTAATCCTTGATTTGATCATTTTTCTGTTAGATAATTGGGATGTTAAAGCCCATCCAATGAAAAAAAATGATTTTGGAGTTTGGGAAATTGAGATTCCTCCAAATAATGATGGTACTCCAGCAATTCCACACAACACTAAAATAAAGGTAAATCCATCAATAAATTCATTATTATTATTATTATTATTTGTTCATTCATTTCTTCATTTCTTCATTATTAATTTATTTAATAAAAAAGATTTCAATGACTACACAAAATGATGAATGTATTTATCGAATACCAGCATGGATTAAACGCGTGACACAAGATTTATCTGTAAGTGCAACATATGATGGCATCTTTTGGAATCCTCAAAGTAAATATGAATGGAAAAACAATTTACCTAAAAAGCCATTAGGTTTAAGAATTTATGAAGCACATGGTATATAAATTAATTTTTTATACAAAAGTTTTTCTTATATTTCCTCAATAAATTAATACATTAATACATTATTATATTTTTATAAATATATATACAAGTTGGTATATCAACAACTGAAGGTCGCATTGGAACTTATAAAGAGTTTGCAGATAATGTATTACCTCGTATAAAAGATCTAGGCTATAATTCTATTCAACTGATGGCTATTATGGAACATGCATATTATGCATCTTTTGGATATCAAGTTACCAGTTTTTATGCTATCTCTAGTCGTTATGGTATTTAATATCATTAACATTATAATAATAATAAGATTAATGAACACTGGATATTTTCACAAAAATAAATATAGTAATTGTTCTTTTTTTCATTTAATAGGAACTCCTGAAGAATTGAAATATCTCATTGATACTGCTCATGGCATGGGGTTGGCTGTGTATTTGGATGTTGTTCATTCGCATGCTTGCAAAAATGTTTTGGATGGCTTGAATATGTTTGATGGTTCAGATCATTGCTATTTCCATGAAGGAGAAAAAGGAAGGCATGATCTTTGGGATAGGTTATTATGATTAATAATATTAATTAAAAAGATATACACACACACATGTATTGTTTTTAATGTTATTAAAATAAATTATTTATTATCTATTTATTATAAATAGTCGCTTGTTTAATTATGGACATTGGGAGGTACTTCGGTTTTTACTATCAAATCTTAGGTTTTATATGGAGGAATATAAGTTTGATGGATTTAGATTTGATGGAGTCACCAGTATGATGTACAAACATCATGGCATTGGAACTGGATTTTCTGGTGGTTATCATGAATACTTTGGTGATTCTGTGGATGAAGAAGCTATTGTATATTTGATGCTGGTAATTTTCATTATAGTCTAATAGAAATATTTTTAATTTTAAAAAATTTAATATATTAATATGCTTATTTAATAGGCAAATGATATGTTGCATCAACTTTCTCCAAATAATATGATTACAATAGCAGAAGGTAATCTTTATAATTAATATACCTTTATCATTTTTTCCATCATCATTGTTGTTATAACATTTCTTACAATTTTACAAAAAGATGTATCTGGTATGCCTGGTTTATGCCGTCCAGTATCTGAAGGTGGTGTTGGATTTGATTATAGATTAGGTATGGCTATTCCAGATATGTGGATTAAATTATTGAAGGAACAAAAAGATGATGAATGGAATATTGGAAATATTAGTTGGACATTAATCAATAGAAGACATATGGTTTATTTTTTAAAATTTTTTTTAATATATTAATTTTTTTTTTTTGTAAATAAAATAAAAATAATAATTATAAATCTTTTGGAAATATTAATAACAAAAAAAAAGGAAAAAACAATTGCATATGCTGAATCTCATGATCAAGCACTTGTCGGTGATAAAACAATTGCTTTCTGGCTAATGGATAAGGAGATGTATACTCATATGTCTGATATGACTCCCCACACTCCAATTATTGATCGTGGAATTGCATTACACAAGATAATCAGGTATTACTTTAATAAATAAATAAATTATTTTAATATTAATTAATAATATATTATTTAATTTAGGTTATTGACTCATGGACTTGGAGGTGAAGGATATCTTAATTTTGAAGGCAATGAATTTGGACATCCAGAGTGGTTAGATTTCCCTCGTCAAGGAAATGGTAATTCATACCATTATGCAAGAAGACAATGGAATATTGTTGATGATAAACTTTTGAGATACAAATATTTGAATGAGTTTGATAAAGCAATGCAAAATTTGGAAGAAAAATATGGTTGGTTGAGTTCACCTCAGGTAAAATAAAAAATAATAAAATAATAATAATTCATGATGTAAATTAATTAATTTAATATCATCTTTAATTTTGATTTATTCTTTGTTGAAGGCTTATGTTTCATTAAAACATGAAACCGATAAGGTTATTGTGTTTGAACGAGGAAATTTATTATGGATTTTCAATTTTCATCCTACAAATTCATTTCCTGATTATAAAGTTGGTACAGAATGGTCTGGTAAATATACAATTGTATTAAACTCGGATAATAAAAGATTTGGAGGCCATGATAGAATAAATGAGAGCATAGCTTATTTTTCATCACCCGAATCTTGGAATGGAAGAAAGAATTCTATCAAGGTATATATAAATATAAATATAAATATAAATATACATATGAATATAACTCACATATGATTATAATTAAAAATTTTATTTTTTAGGTTTATATTCCATGTCGTGTTGCATTAGTTTTAGCACATGATTAAGTTTTTTTTAAAATTTGCATTTTCAAATTATTTAAATTATTTATTTTTATAATAATTTGTAATATTATTATTTATAATTAAATAAATATCACACACAAATCAAAATTTTATCATTGCCATTTATATTTTAAAATTTATTAAATCACTCAATTATTATAAAAAGATTTGAAATAACAAAAAAATTAATTATAGGATTTCAATGGCAGCTCTAATGTGTAAATATGCACCATCACATATCAAATATCTCATACAATGACAATTAATCTCTGGCAACAATCATGCCAGGATTGTCAGATACATGCTCTAGATTTTTTTGATGGTGGCAAATAAATATTTATCAAACTAAATTTAATAAAACCAACATAATTGTTTTGAATAAATTTGCTCTACATCTTCATATTTATTGATATTTTGGAATGCTATTGATATTTCTTGCTAAAGGCTCTTTTAATTGACTCTTTTCCTGTCAATATCTTCTTGCAATGGTTCATTTCTTTATCCAATGTTTATTTTATATCATTCCATAATTGTTTTTGCATCTCATATACAAGTATTGCACAAAGTGTATCCATATTAATATGCAGTACATTTCTTCTTTTTGAAATCTTAGAAACTTGGTTTAAAAGGTAATTTAAATCTTTCCAAATAGTCATCAATTGTTGGTATTTTTAATTCACAAATAATGCTTTCTCTACTAGAACAAGTCCAAAATTGCATTTAATTTATATCAATCCAACCACTTCTAATACATTGTACAAATTCCAAAATTCCATTCAAGGTTAGTTATCCATTAGTGTTCCTGAAATATCTTTGTTATCCATACATTCTGTCATTAAATTAGAGCTATCTTGCTCAGCTTATCACATCAGCAGCTAATCAGTACCTGATAAATTGCAAAAATTATGTCATGACAAATATTAAAAGAAGAATCAATAAATGGATTCAACATAAATTGGCTTGGATACCATTTTCAAAGTAAAGACTTACAAAATCAGTGAACCACCTCTATAAATCCTTTACAGTGGTTCAAGACTTTGACTTCCATCATTTTTTTTAATATCAGAGATCCTTTGCTTTTTGACATTTCCTCTAATAAATTTATTTATATATTCGCAAAAGGCAAGAAATCTTTTAGAATCCTTGTCATTAGAAAACAAAGTAAAAAAAAATTGATAGAAATATCTCCTCTTTATTAAAAATATTTCAAAAAATCCTCTTTGCTCTTTCACAATTCTTCTGCTATACAAAGAAACACAAACATTGACACTGAAGCATTATACAAATTAAGGGCTTTTACTAAACGTAGTGATCTAGTAATTAGGGAAGCTTTCAAAGAAAATTTTGATCATTGGTGAGGAATGGAAGCTTTATATAAAAAAATTTTCTACTAGAAATAAAACATTTACATATTATTTACAAACTGATGGTATATGTGCTTCTGTTCACCTACAAAGGCCAAAAAAATTGGTGAAAGGAATGATGATGAATATGAAAAATTAAGTTGATATTGACCATGGAAGAAGGTATTTATTTGTTGTTGTAAACCAAATGAAAAAGTAATTAAATGCAGCACAAAAGAATATTATGAGATGGCTGGGTTTAGGAAGACAAGAAAAAAAAGTGAAGTTTGGATGAATAAAAATAAATGCATACAAGCCATTGTTAAACATTTGGATTTTTTTTTTGAAAAATTAATTAATTAAATATTATTATTCAATTCAATATTATATATTTCAAGTTTACCAACACCTTCTGTTTCTTCAGTTCAGTTCATGGTTTCCAAGTGCAGCATCTCTCTGAAGCACTTTTTTATATGGATGATTTATTTGATTTTTATAAAGAAAAACATTGGAGAAGGTTAAGATGGTCAAACGGCCAAACTATATTGGTAAACAAAAAGACTATGGATAAAATCTGTAGGAGCATTTGCCAATAACGAAGAGAAAACTGTTGTGGCGTTTGAGTAAATATTACCTATTCTCATGATACTAATTTTTTATATTATTTAAAGAATTAAAATTTTTTTTCTTTTTATAATCACAGTCATGCTCCATTCCTATCAAGTTCTAAAGGACATGCTTGCTAGTCCAGTAAAGTAGCTGGTGTGGGAGTTAGGGAAAAGATGCAGAATAAAAATTATTAATGAATTTAGAACTAGTAGAATATTGTTCCAAGTGTGAAGGGATATTTAGTAAATCTCAACAGTTTTGGACACTCCAGACATGTAGACACATGTGCCAGACCCTCTGGGATCATAATGTTAATGCTGCCCGAAACATATTTTTGTACATGAATGAGAATGAGGGAGAAAGACTTGAGATTTTTAAGGAGGAGTAGGGGTGAGGGGAACTTAAATTGACCCCACTGCTGCACATAATAGTGACAGAAAAATCTTGTTGGCCAGCAGCAGCAATTTCGTCACAGTCAGCTATAGGATGATTCCGATTTAGCATAACACAAATTTTATTCGTTAAATGTAAAAAAAAACTTTTAATCACAATAATAATAATAATAATGACAAACTAAAAACGATTATTTATTTATAGAGGTTTGTGTGACAAATTGAAAAGATACGTATATGGTGCGACGTAGTACTACGTCACTGTCAAAATTTTTTGTGTAATCTTAATTGGGCTCGATCAAATTAGAAATCTGCTTGCATTAATAATTTTCAATTTCAGCCAAACAACCAAGTGCCAAAACTTCAAATAGAGCTTATGAAAGAGTTTTATTATTTTGTAGTTCCTAACCGAAAATCAAATTTTTTACGACTATTCGAAAATCAATTTATTCAGGATAATTTATTTCGTAATTATTTCGGATACTCGTAATTATTTTGGATACTCGTAATTATTTTGATACTTATATTATTTTGAATATAATCATTTCAAACATTTGTTATGATAATATTGTAACAACTCATGAATAATTATCGATTGATAACAAATAATAGTACTAACTTATTTTGCTCTCGTGTTTCTAAGGTGTCCGGCTTCTCTTCTTTACTATTTACTATTTGCTGTGTATCGAAATAATCAGCACTTTTTATCATATTCACAGTAAATATTTTGGTTACAGCATGCCCATATAATTTAAAGATAATATAGTAAATGAAGTAGAGTATTTATGTTTCTTTAATATTTTGTAGTAAATATTATCGATCAAAGATACTGAAAAAGAATCATTAAAGTCAATTAAAGGCAATCAAAACCAAATTATTATGTAAACACGTTGACTTAAATAAAAAAGTGAAAAATCAAATATGATGCATATGCTTTGGATAGTGAATATGAACAAAATGACATAATTGGCACGGTAAAATCCTCGTTTTTTTTTTTGAGACTAACCAACTATCCTATATGAATAGATGCAGAATGTAAAGTCTTTGGGTAGTACAATTGTGATGTCATAGCTAATTGTTGGTCCTGTCCACTTTATCTATAGTTGCCCATATTAAAAGCAAAAAAAATTGAATAATATTTTACTTCATTAATTTCTCAAGAGAAAGAATAAAAAAATGTTTGCTAAAAAAAATAATTCAAATTTTAAAGTCATATTTAATTATCATCATTTTAAACAACAAAGAAATCACCATAATCATCACCAGTATTATCAATGTCAATCTTATCAACATCTCCATAAATTATTTTTTAGTAGTAATAGTGATAGCAATAGTAGTGATATTGATAGTAGAAGTAATGGTGGATATGGATCTACAGAAAATACTTTTCAAACAATTGAAAATAATGATAATTCCAAAGCTACAGAAAATCCCACTAATTCCAATTCAAATCACAATCACAATCATGATCCTAATTTTAATCCCAAATCCAATAACATCACCAATTCTTCTCCTCCTCCTTCCTCCTCCTCATCAACAGATAATAAATCTAATCTTGATCCAACTATTCCTGTAGGTCAATCTGATCAAAGTACAAATATTTCAACACCAGTTTTTACAGATGGTCAAGCACCTACTGGAGGTATTTAATTAACCAATAGACTAAAAATTTCTTTATTATTTTTGTTTTTATATATATTTTTTATTAAAAAGAATTTTTTTTTTTTTTGAAAAGTTGAATTTCCAGACAGTTATAAAGATGATCAACATAAAAAGTCAATGATGAATAGTAAATATGATGATGATGATGATAACAACAAAAGTAGTGATGGTGGTGGTAATAGCGAAAAAAAAAAAGTTAAAGGTAAAAAAAAGGGTGATGTTGGAAAAAATGATGATGATAGTAATTTAATCTATTCGGAACCAAATTTACAAAGTACTGGCTAAATTAATTATCTGCTTTTTGAAGGGTGAAGGAAATGCTTTTTTTAAATAAAATGAAATAATTAATATATATTAATATATATATATATATATAAACAAGAATTAAAAAGATCTTATAATAATAATAATAATAATAATAATAATAATAATAATAATAAAGGATTTTAATTTTTTTTTTCTATTTATAAATACAATAAAAAAAGTAAATAATAATTTTTTGGGGATAAATATATAAAAATGAAAAAATATATATATGTATAAGAATAATTAATATATATAAAAATATATATATATAAAATAATATGTAAAAATAATAAAGGGTTTTTAAAATATATGTTTATAAAAACAAAATTTTGTATGTTTATATAAAATATTAATCTTAATACTAATATTTGATATTAATACTAATGTTAAAAAATGATGCTAATGCTGCTAATAATAAACGAAGCAAAGGAAGACAAAACGATTAAGACTAAAATTCTGTATGATCCAATAATCGAATTATAATTATTAAATAGAAACAGACTAAAAAATAATTATATATTGAATTATAAATAAAACCATAATAAATACAAAAGTAAAATTACATAAAGATTGATTATAATTATAATTATATAGTAATAATAATTATAATTATAATGATGATAATAAATTGAAACCAAATATAAAACCACCTTGACTACTTTCGAATGAGAATAATTGTATTATTTCAAATCCCAAAATATACATATACTATTCAACAAAAATCATTAATTTTGGACAAGTTACTATTGCATGATTTAAATCGTCATCACCATCAAGTTTTTGAACATGTCCAGTATTATCATCTTTATATGTTAAAGTCATAACGTGTTCACCAAGTCTTTCATTTAACTTTTCCCTTAATTGAACATAGGTAATGTTTGACGGTACTCTAATAGCAATAAGATCATCTTTATATAATATTTTTATTTTCATTAAAGTTGATGATGATAGCGAATTAGTATTATTAATACCGAAATTGATATTTGAATATGCTGAATTGGTTGTATTATCATCATGTACACGAGATGATTTGATAAAAGGTTGACCACCTCCACCACCTCCACCAACCGAAGGACTACTGCTGTTGCTGTTATGGTGATGTTTGGAAGGTGATTGTAATGATTTATAATTTATAGCAGTGAGAGGTAATGATGTTTGAGAGTCACTGTTGTTGTGCGTATAAGATGAAGAAGATATTGGTACTATTGGGTCAATTGGTGAGTTGTCTGCATCCGTAAGCGGACTTCCCTTTACATCAGCAGCGGCATCAGGTTGTCTAGGATCATTTCTTGTTTCAATATCACCCTTTTTTATGCCAAAAAGTTGATCTAGCAAAGGGTCTTTTAAAATTTTTGGTGGTAAAGTTATCAATTCTTTGACATAAATATCTAAATCGTTTCTTCTCTGTTGTGTAATCCTATCATCTACATATGTTAATGGTCCAGGCATAAATGGTAATATGCGTTTTTTACCTGTACGTCCTGCTTCTTCAGGATATTTATTTAAAAGTGCAATTTGAAAGTCATAAAAATCTTCATAGATTCGATAAAGAATTCGAAAACGCCTTGAACTTAACTCAACACGAATTAAAAACCAATATTTTCCATTCTCGAAATGAAATGATTCAATGGAAGCTGAAACCATTTCGTCATTAGCATTATTATCTTTTCTATTACTATAAACTGATGGTGTATCTTCTCGTTGTCGTATAGGACTAGTTGGTAAAGTTGAAGAAGAATCAGATTTTCTATTGTTATCATCATCACTGTTACTGTTATCCATATTGTATGGAGCAAGTTTAGGAAAGTCCAAACGACCTAATGAAATACTATTTGCCTGATAGTCTTTTGTCATTTTTTTCCATTCCTCAACTTTTGGAACTATTGATTTATCCATTAATTCTTGTACATTCTCAACTGCTTTACCGGTCGCATGATCTCTAATTTCTATAAATGACACTGGTATAAGACCAGGGCCTCCCAGACGACCGATAGGTTTTGCAACAAACCATTCATGATTTGATTGTGCAATTACAATAATTGGTTCACCAGCTTTAGCATCTAATTCATCTGGTCTTTCAGCAAAAAAATCATATAAAACAATACCGTATAATGGTTGTGGTTTTGTCCCAGGCTTATTAATATCTTGTATTATTGCGGTTGAACCTTTATCTTCACTCATCCGATTACTTTTCTCTAATATTTGAAAATATGAAACTGGTGCAAACCCTTGTACGTTTGTAGCTGGATTACATGCTTCGTACCAATTAGGATCATTCTCATTTCCAATAACATGAAAGAAATCTCCTTTTGAAAAAGAAAGTTCATGAGGTGCTTGTGCTTCGTAATCATATAATGCTTTAATAACTTTTTTGGGCGGTAAAATGGATGGTACTGACTCTTTGTTTGGAATAGCAACTGGCGTGGAAATTTTTTCTTTTGTTACAGAGCGACGAAACTCTAGTGGCTTAAGAGATTTCGATACTTTGGCCATTCCCTTCATTTTCTATTTTAGATTAATTAATTTATATAAAGGTTTATTTAATGTTTTTTTAATCACTCACTCTCTCTCTCTCGTACTGCTGGCTAACTGATTATAAGTAATGTAAAATTGTTCTATAAAAAAGACCAATAATTTGCTAATATTATTAATAATATTTTTTTATTATTTTTTTTTTTTTGCCAACAAATAATTTAAATAATCCAATTATTATGCACACTAGACTCACAAAATTCCAATTTAAAATTGCCTTTCCAAAAAAGGAAACCTGTAAGATTTTTTTTGAAAGTTTATTATGGATAACACAGTAAAATATCCGATGTTTGACACGAATTTGTACATATATTTAGTTAGCATTATCAAAACGCGAATAACGAGCCATATGAAATTGCGTATAGTTATATCATATATTAATATATTCTTTAATTCACAAATTCAATTAATTCAAACTGAAATTTTTTTAAAAAACCAATCAATTCATTTATCCAGAATCAATTCAACAAAAGAATCACTGATTAATCCAATAATCTCTTAAAAACAACAAAATTCTTGTGTGTGCATCATCGCACGACACATTAAAATTTCTTTTGAGTAATACACATCTTTTTATATCATTATACATACGCATTATTGATTATTATTACGCTCAAGTATTTTTACCCAAATTTGAAAATCAATTCTAGAAAAATCTCTTTGTCGATCAATTCATACAAATGATTTAAAGTGATATCGGGATGGTCGGTCAACTAACTTATGCATATAAATCAAAGTTATTAACATAGTCAGTCATAAAAATTAATTCGTGGCCCGTCGATCAACGATAGAATCGTCATTAATAAAATTAAAAAAATGAATTTTATTATGCAAGGTCACAATCTAGATCTTTAAAAAAAATGCAACAATCTTTTTTTTCATTATTATTATATTAAAATAATTAGTTTACTTCGGAGAAGCTACGGATTTCGGGTATAAAACATAAAAATTTTTTTACACTTAAAATGTTTTCAGACAATGAAAGTTTTCCTATTACTATAGTTATTTGAAAATAAAATACTTTAATTCGTGATCCGTGAAACATCTGCAAAATTTTGCAGATCACTAATTAAAATTTTCTGGACTCCAACTTTCACCCCCAACGTAACCACCCTTTATGTTTA
>CAUDNR010000224.1:39099-55408 GCA_958430865.1 Entrophospora sp. SA101 | reverse complement strand
AAATTACAAAATTGCTATTTTTGAAATTTGGCCACGTGGCGCAGAAATAGGAGGTCTTTAGACCGAGCCAACCATATTAATTTTAAAACAATCTATGCCGATTACTATTAAGCTTATAGAAAAATACCTCTATATAAGAACAAATAGTAAGAACATTTTTTAGAAAAAATCACTATGTTCCTGATAAGGTTCTTATATGGATATGGAGGTATGACTTGTAATAAAATCGTATAACTTTATAGCCTCTTCTTTTTATTACGTTAGTCCGAAGGCGTTTTGTGCAGCCAGCCACTTTTCTTCGGATTAACGGAAAACTGAATAAATTTCTGATTATTATTATGTTTCAGATTAATATTAACGGATTTCGGATTAACGGAGTTGCCTATTAAAAAAAACTCTCCGTTACATTATTGTTGTTATGTAGATTGTAAAAAATAGTGTTGATTTATAGTTTCCATACATTAATATGATTTTTGAACCTTGGCATTTTAAAGATTAGATGTCTTTAGATGACATGAACCATATGCAAGCGTGAATGAGAGTAAGAACGGTCTATTTTATATCCAATAATCTATGAAATTCTAATTATTTTTTGATACAATAATAATTCCGAAAGCTTTTATTTGTCTGACATTCAACAAAAAATATGCTAATTTAGTCCTTAACAATAACACTTGATAAGAACATGAAAAAGTAATTTAATAATGAAAACCCAAGAAAGCTTATCTTTGGATTAGTAGAGTTGTAATGTCAATAATTTTTGAACCCTGTAATTTCTGTTACTTTGTCTAAATGCCATCATTATATATTAATTAATATATTTTATTACACTTTTCTATAAAAATGAAATATTAAGTAGATTAAATTATATTTTATTATACTTTTTTCTATAATAAAGTTAAAAATATCAATAATAAAATAAAAAAAATTAATAAAATGTAACATATTATTTTAGTTAAATTATATATTAAAAAAATTATGATTAAAATAATTTTCTCTATTTATATATATTATTTTGAAAATTTACACAATGTCCCTAAGGAAAAAATTTTATTAGATTGTTTTTTTAAAAAAAAATTAAGTTTGATAAATTGTATTTCAATAAATTTTTTTATTTTTTTCATAATTATTTAATCAATTGTCAAATACAATCTTTAAATTACTATTTTTTTATACTAAACTTACTGCGGTAATTCAAATTTCTTTCTTTCTTTTAATACTCTACAATATCAAAAATAAAAAAAGAATGATTAAAAAAATTTATCTCTCAAATGTTTCATCTTTTTCAAAAAAAAACTTACCTTGTATAATAAATATAAAAGAAATCACTATATAAAGCTGTTTGGATAGCACCAGCGATCCAAACAATCCAATCAACATGTCCTTCAAATGTAAAACGCCACAACCAATTTATTAAATAAAGTGCACGATATGTGCCTAACGCAAATAAATAATGTGTTGTAATAGTTTCAGCTTCTCCAGTACGTGAAAGCATAAACAGTTGTGGCAGAATGGCAACAGATTCAAGATAGATTGAAAATGTCCACAAGACCTTTAGTGATGATGTAAAATGAGTTGGTTGATTGATCAATTAATTAATTGAAGCGGTTAATTAAGGTAGAAACAAAAATTAATTACCAATAAAATAAAAATAAAATATTAACTATTTACCTCAGTAAACGTGAAATAATAATTAAATATTAAACCAAGTATTAAACTTGCTCCTAACAAATATTCTATACGAAATGTATCTAGATTTGGATCATAAGTTGCTCGGAATTTAGCTTTCATTAAATATAAAATGTAAATTGACGTAGCTATAAAGAAAACTTTCATTAAAGTGTTGTAAACTGAAATCCATGTTGTAAATAAATCCAAGTAACGTGTAACGAAAACTATTGCATAAAGTAGTTGTGTCTTAAACGAAATCCCTGGATGTGAATTAACATGATGTTGTTATTGCAACTAAATAATAATAATAGCTAATCTCGATAATCTCGGATCATAAATATACAAAATACATAATTCTAAATAAAAAAACCATACCAGCACATGATCTTGTTTTTTGAATCTTTAACAATAAAATACAAATTGATACTAAATGCATCAAATCTGCCAAAAGTCGAAAAATATTCATTTTTTATTATTTTTATTATTTTTAACTATTTCTCAAAATGTTTGCGTTTAGTCCTTTAAATCTTTTAAATGGGAAATTATTATTATTATTGATATAATAAAATTAAGGAAAGGTGTTTGTGTGTGATTTGGCCAATAAAAAAATATCAATCAGTATCACAGTAACTATATATTAATTGGGGGATTGATATGCCTTTCTATTGATTCTATTTGATATTACTTCTGTAATTAGAATCACAGAAGGATTATCTTCGAATCAGGTGGAAGTTTATACGCACATGTGAAATAAATTTCAATTAATTTTGCTGGGAGTTCTATCTCAAAGATTATAACAAAGAAATCTTAAATTAATTAATAATGAAAGATGCCAAATTTGAAATAAACCATTCTAATGTCATATCTACTTTTGGCATTAAAGATTTGGTAATCCATCATCATGTAGTTTCTATGCCTTAATTGAAGGCTAACATTTCGGCTAACGCCGATTGTGGCTGAACTTTTGGGCTACTCTAGTAAGCCATACACAATAATTTGGTGTTTGTCAATTAAACAAATTTACTTTGGTTCTCGCTCACTTCCTCTTTCTCCTACCTAGGAAGCTTTGGCAAATGTATAGTAGTATGCATATTTAATGGTACCAAGCAACCATAAATAAATAGATTAGTTCTTTTACAAAGCTCAGAGGCTTCTATAAAGTTTCTTTTATTCACTTGTGACAGTCGTTCGTTTACCCTTGTTTATTTTTTATCTGAAAGATTATAAGCTCGATTTGGTTTATTTACAAAACGACTTAAACAGCTTGTTTAACAGCCTTACACCTACAATAACAATAACATTACCAGTATTTCAAATTAACCTTTGGACAATACTTCACTAACCGCCGTTAATACTCACTAGTTAACCAACGTCAATATGAAACCTTTATTTCCTCACTGAAGCAAACTATGTTGTTAATAGTTGTTGACGCTCACAACTTTTTCTAAAGCAAATAAGCGTGACTTTTAGCAAAGCTTCGTAATTGTTGCCTTTTTACCAAAACGCTAAATGAAAAATAAATGTAAAACAAAAACCTTTAATTATGTTAAGGTAGTATTTGTTTCCCCACTTTTTTCAAAAGGTCGAAATGATATAGAATAAATAAGGATAAAAGTTGATCATTAAAAAATCAACATTTTATTTATAATTATTCCTATTAGTTTCTGGTAAATATAGCATTTGAGATTTGATTGAATTATATTTACAGTATTCCATTTTGTATTGGTTTCAAAGTCCAAGCATTTATTTTATTTTCTGCATAGAGCTTTTACCTGTCTATTTGACTTTTTCAACTTATCAATGTTTTTCATTCATCGACAAATTTGTCTCTGCAATGGAAGTCCAATAGTAATTTCTTAGCAACAGAATACAATATGCGATAAAATCCAATGATCTAATGTAACATTGTGAAAACCTTTATTCTAAAAATAAGGTCATCATCATATTTAAAAGTTGCTTTGTTTAAATAGTAGATCACGTGCAACATTGCTGTGAGATAAATAAGCATAAATTAAATAGTTTGTATATATATAGGATTTTCTTTAAACTCTAAAGAAAACTGGACAAAGATACTAAAAACAGCTGATATACTTACGACACGTGGACCACCATTTAGTATTCTTGATCTTTGTCGAAGGTTGTGAAAGTGTTGAATGTAAAGAAAGATCTTTATTAACCAAATTGAAACCCTATGGAATTTTCAAGGATTTTGGAAATCAAAAAATTCTACTAAAGATAAGATAAAAATAGTAATGGTCAAAATATTAATAATAGAGATAAAAATAATAACAGAGATGATGATAATAATAATAACAATAGAGGTAAAAATCCATTTTTATAAATACTTCTATTTTAAGCAAATCTTATAAACCAAAAAATTATCAATTATTCAAACAATCATTAATATCATCATCAAATAATCAAAGATCAAGTGAATTTTGACATTTACATGAAAGAGGAGGGCCAGAGATGTTATCAGTTTTAATTTTATTATTTATTAATTGAACTGAATTTCAAATAATAAAATATAAGATTTATAAATTTTAATTATATTTACAAATATAATTTTAGTTTAATAACTTCTTTTTCAACTTTTGTATTGTTAATGAAGTGTAGCTCGGAATTCATCCCACCAATTCTCAGCCATCAAGTTTGTGTCATGCATAGTCAAACCAGCTCCGTGTGCATCTTTATGAATTAGTCTTAAAATTGCTTCAGAATTTTGTATGAATTGCATCATCTCACGAACAGTTATAGGTTCGTTATACCATTTACCAAGAATCTCTTTCGTGTTAATAATAATCTCGTTCATCGTACGAGAGTTTTGAAACACATCAGAGAAGGTAGTAAACCAGAAACGATCCAATAATCGAAAAATTGTAATTGTATTCCATGGTTCAGGTTCATTTACTGGATAAGCCCAATCGACACCATGAGATTGTTGAAAATGATATTTCATAGCTGGTGGTAGATTTTCACGAAGATCATTGATTATATTGGTGAAAACTAGACTTTGATTTTTACTGATTTTACCCACCAAGAATTCAACTGGAATTGTTAGCGTTTCTTGTGACATCGCAAATGATAAATCAGGCTGTTTTTCTGTTTGTAATAAACTTAATGTATCAAATAATCGATTTTTATTATTGTTGACGTTGTTGATAACAATCTGATGATGAAGTTGATGAAGATGTTAATGGAGGGGTAGAAGGAAGAATTATATAATTATGAATTTAAATTGTTATTATTCTTGTTAAAGGTTTGTTTATAAAAATGAGTCACATTAAAATTTTCGAATTGTGTAACAAATCCGTTTTCATTATTTTTTTAATTTTTATAACAAATTCAAACACCATTATAATATAAGATAAAACTGTGCCATTAAAGTTTCAAATAAATACCCTCTCATATTGATAGAGACTCTCTATGTAAAGCTATAGTTATTCAAAAACAACATTACTTATCACTTCAAAACTGAGATTTTTCTCCAATATTTCCTTTATAAATTTGATGGGTGGTCAAAAAGATGTGCTTTTATATGGGCGTAGTTTTATAGAAATCCAAAAAGAAATAATATATTAAAATTTACAAATTGAGGCCAAAAAAAGATAATTTCTAAATGCGGTAGAAACTCGAAATTACATGTGATCCACTTACTAAATTCGTCTTGTCGATTTTATCATAGTAATAGTTTTTGTTACAAGTGGGATAGAAGATTTCTTGTTAATTAGAGTATTAATATTTGAATGAAAATTTAATTTTATGCCTCTTGCAAACTCTGCCTATATCCCTTTCTATAAATGTCAATATGCCCCAACTTTTTATGCACGGTGATGAATTGTTGTCAATGATATCATTTTTTTCTATAAATTGATTTTAGATTTTTTTTTGTTAATGGCATACGTAATTAATTATATATGAAAGAAAATTGATTAAAAAACATGTTGTAACAGCATGAATTTTATATCTACATATATAAAGCCAGTAATTTCAAAAGCTCTGTCTGGTTGGTTTATTTAACTAAATTTGGTAAATTTAAAATTTTTTTTTTGAGTTGACAACTGTAGAAAGAAAGAATTCTCGACTAATATTAAGATTAAATGATAAATAAATATGATGACGATTTATTAAATTTTTCTTGTGATTGTTGTAAAGAACAAAAAAAAATTAAACGACTCTATTGAATGTGACCAATCAACACTATGATTCGAAAGTAAAAAATGCAACCGTCTCACCATAGATCGTATTAATAGAAAATAAAAAAAGATCACGTCGTCTTTATATAATTTGAAGAAAAAAATGGGTTCACATTTTTTATTCATCATAATAAAAATATTATTTAGCTATCAATAGGAATTTTAAAGGTGATAGATAATCAATTAATTAACCCATTAAATGTTACACGCGTAATTTTGTATTAGTAAAGAAGCTTACTTGATTTGGTCATGCTATAAATTTACAGTTATAACGAACTTTTAACTATTACTATTACTATAAGCGTACAAAATCCGTTTTAATACACTAGTAAATTCATTATAATGAGGTTTGGCTCATAAATATGAAGACATTTGAATTTTATAGATTAACCAATCCTCTGATATTAGAACAAGAAAGCTAAAATTGATTGATCTTGGATAATTGATTGCTTATATTGTAGTATAAGTAAATCCTTTCGTAAGCGCGAAAAAAAAAAAATGAATCTGCAATATTTGGATAAAAAAAAATTTTTAATATTAAAGTTTAAAAAAAATTTTTTTTATCAAAAAGTTCAAATAATGGCAATTAAAGGAATTATTTAGTACATTTGCAATTAATGCAAATGTGACAATTATAGAAAATATCCAACTGTTGCACTATATTTCAAAGGAGCATCAGTTAATAATGGTATACTTTGGTTTTTGCTTATTCGGTGAAAAAATATATTACATAAAAATTCATATAGCATACATATAAAATCTAAATTAACTATTAATTATGAATGGTATATAAATCCACGTAAAAATGAGCCACCAATAATATCGTATTTGGTGAATCTAATTAAATTTTATCGAAAAAATCGAGAAAGGATAAATGATAAAAATAAAAGTAATTTATAATTCAAACGACTTGTCACACAAAACGGTTTTCGTTTTTTCCCGACATTGAAATTTTATCAACTCATCGTCAAATATCTATAAAGACAACCCTTTCTTCTATAACTATCAATTTATTTATTAGAAGTGAGATAAAAGAATGGTTTTTTATATTAGTGCGAAAAAATAAAAGTAAATAGGTTTTATTTATTTTAAAGAAAAGTAAGAGATTATTGAATTTGAACGTGTTTTACAAGTTTTTTTTTATAAAACATGTTGTTTATTATTTGTGCAATGCCAATAAAATAAATTGGGTAAACTGAATAAGCCTTTGCCAGCGAATGGCTTTGAATGTGTCATAATTTATCAATTCGAAGCTTGTTCTTAAGCCAAAGCTTGTTGATGAAAATAAATAATAATCAATTAACTTGAAGGATCTGTGTCTTTGAGAAAAATAACAACACAGTCCGGAATGTTTTTTTATTAACTAATGCTAGTGCTAATTTACCTGGATGGTACTTATGTAATAGGTATTATCCAATGAGTTATTTATTTGCGATGAAGTCAAAATGTTTGATTTCCTGTGAAAATTTTGTTTCCCACATTATCACCCGGAACATTTCAGTAAATAATAATTTTTATTTGAATAATTATCTATTCAAAAATATTTAACAAGTAAAAATTACAAAAAAAAAAACAAAATTTTTTCCCCCATTGGTATTTTGAAAAACAATATAAATATGAAAAAAATATTAATAATAATCGAGAAAAATTTTTAATGAATGAATTAGTTAAATGTGTATAATTGATAATATAAATATCCAAATTGTAAATCATGTGATAATTATGATAATTATTATCAGCTTGTTGTTCTATTAATGTTTTCCAATCTCAAACTTTCATTGTTACTATTATTATTACCTGACGCTGACCTATTTCTTCTAAAAAGTCTTTCTAAATTACCAAAAAGACCCATAATATTATTATGGCCAGTATTATTATTATTATTATCAATTATATTATTATTAAGATGATTCCCATCACCTGATTCATCCTCATTATTAGTATTACTACTACTACTGTCAAGATTACAATCTTTCTTACAAAGAGGACATGAACTGCTCTTATTGATTAACCACGGATCAATACATTCTACATGAAACCAATGTTTACAAGGCAACTCTCTTATTTCATCACCGTTATCATAATCTTCAAGACAAATAGCACAAGTTAAGTCATCTTCATCTGAATCTTCTTCTTTAGTCTTGTCATTATTGTTATTATTATCGTTATCATTATTTATTTTTTCTTGACCGTTTGTTACTGAATTATTATTAACATCATCATCATCATCCACAACATCATCAATTTTCACTACTACAACTTTATCAATAGATGACGATGATTCTTCCATGAATATAATATGTTCTTCTTTTGATTTGTTATTATAGAGATTTGTAGCATTGTTTATAGCATTAACTGAACGAGTGGACCGAGTTGAGCGAGTTGAGCGAATAGATTTCATAGACGCTGTACGATTAATTGATGCCACGGGACCTGTAGCTGTAGAGCTATTGTCTTTATTACTATTCTTATCGCTATCATCATCATTAACAATTTTCTTCTTTTTTTGATATATTATGACAGGAAATGTGTTGACAATCTCTTTTCCCAAAGTCCATTTCTTCATTCCCATTAAATCTTCAGCATCACGTTGTCTTCTAATTTCATCTTGTTGATTTCTTCTCATGCGATAAAGTCTCATATGTATTAGAATCGAGACAAAGAATGAAATTACCAGAATACCACCCACTGCAAACATTGCAAACAGCCATGAACTGACAATTATTGGTTGATAAGGTCTAAGACTGGCACGTAACACTCTATAGGGTAAGTTATCATTAATCCCTTTGGAAAAGTTGTTATATATTTCTTCTAGAGATTGTGTAATTTTCGGTGAATCCTGAGAATCGATTGAGAAAACGGGTATTCGAGCGTTGTTAACGTCAAGGTCATACATAATGATAATTACGCCACTCACACCATCTTCTATTGCTTTATTTATTTTATCGTCGATGCTGCAATTAGTCGTATCTGATGTAACCAACCCTATAAACTTATTTGGAAAAACGTTAGGAGGAAGTACTGGACTTATTGCATTTGCTGGTTTTTGTTCAGGTTTGTATGGATTATACGTGTTACAGCCATCACCACGGTCATATAATATACCTTGCACATTGTCTTTCAACGTGTAATAATCACTATTGAGATGTGCTACCTTATTACTATCAAAGGTCTGTTGGTTCTCGGTCGTTGATTCCGAGCCAATATTTTTGTTACGGTCAATTTGGTAGAAGTTATCAATAACGATCAATGGACCGACTCCTGAAGGCTTTAATACTTGTTGTGTGGTGGCAAAATATAATACAGTAACAAGACCTACAAGAAATATTAAAATAATGTAACGAATCATGGAGCTTGCTGATATTATACTAGTCAAACCAGACAGTCTAGTAAAAATTGTTGCATTATTATTATCACCGCCGTTGCTGTTGTTATTATTATTGTTGTTGTTGTTGTTGTTGTTGTTGTTGTTATTGTCGTCGTTGTTGTCACCATTTCGTGAAGAGGTTGAGGACGATGTCACAGATCTAGGAAATAATATTTGTGGCATATTTTAAATATTTTTTTTCTTAATTTTAATATTATTATTAATTACTATTATTTGTGAAATTAATTGTCATAAAAAAACTTCTTTTTGCTATTTGGCATTAAGTGGAAGACCTGCTATCACTTAAAGAAAAGGTAAAAGTTTGTTCGACTTTAAATTTTAATTTTCTAAATCTTTTAAAACTCATTAATATTTTAATTTCTATAGAAGATTCTAATGTAACCATCGTGATGGACAATTTTGTAGATCGTTTTATTTTAATATTAATAGTATACTCGGGTAACAATTCGGTCGAAGGGAATTACTTATTCCTTAATATTAACATAATAAAGATATTGGTTAGCAATAAATTAGTAACTAGCTGTTCAATAGAACTACAACAGCAACACCACGCCAAATATGTTCCAGCAAAAAGTTTGTGTTTCTAAAATTTTATTTATTTATTTTTCTATGAATCAATCCGCCACATTAGTTTGAAAGGCCAAAAGAATTATTTGCTGAATAATATAATAATATGTATATTTTCTTCTCATAAATATATTTGGTCCAATGGTAAAAAATTTTCATTATCTATTATTAATGTTGTGTAAAGTGATCGCCATATTAATATATTCATTTACTATTATGGAAAACATTAATATTAATTTAATAATCCTCTTTATGCGATTTAAATAAATCTTGATTGATATCAGTATCAAGGTAACTTGCATTCGAACATTATAAACATCACTAATTCATCAAACTACAACCAAATAATAAAAATATTTACAAAATTTTCTATCAATAAGCAATTCAATAAAAATGCGACTTGTTCTTGGCTTTTAGGACGGAGTTTGTGTTTTAAATTTTATTTCCTAATTTGGTAACACCGACCTCTGTATATAGATATATTTCGGGATCAAATCGATAAAATAGAGCAGTGAAAAAAAAAATATTCGAAGAAATGGAAAATCTATGGAAGGATTTCAAGCAATTATTTGAGATCTATGAATTACTTGATGAAGAAAAGGTGTTGTTGCTCCCACTATAAAAATTTCTACCAATGAAAAATGAATCTTAGAAAAAATGAGAGAAGTAATCAATAAAATGGGTTAATAAATAGAGGAGGATGAGGATGAGGATGTAAAGAAAGACGAGTACTGATATAAGCAATAGTAATAATATTAATAATAACAGTGAAAATATAGAATATATTTTACATCAGAATAGATGGTATTCATTAATGATTTCCCATGCAATTCCTTTGGTAGTTCTTTTATCTTATAATTTCTTCAATATTTAATATTTATTTTTAATCAAAATACAGTACAACCCTCGTTTCAACAAGTGGCTGAACATATATTAAATTTCATTTAAAATCCCGTTGAAACGAAATTACTAATCGCGTTTCAACGGATTTTTATATCTTTTGATAATATTTATTAAATCAATAGAATTCGTTGTAAAATAAATAATAATAACTAACAATTAAATTATTCTATTTTTGATTTTTTATTATTTTTATTTTTAATCCGTGTTTCGTAGAAATCTTGGTGATCTGCGAAATAAATTAACACAACCTCCCTATAATTAAAACCACAACGCATATCAACACACATAAAAACATAATTGTTTTTACTCCCAAAAGGTTATATTTACTCTAGTATATATATTATGGATATTATTTATAACAAATAATAAGAGCTTTAATAATATTTCTTAAAGCAATATAAATGATTTTTCAACTGATTATATATAGGAGATAATAATACCAACAATGAAAATAATCAAAATAACCAAGATTAAATGTGGCAATCAATAATATAAGTGAAAATAGCATTGATAAGATTTATATATGGCAATCAGATAATACAAGTAAAATTAGCATCAATGAAGATTTATATATGGGGATATGATAATGGCAGTGATGATATTCCTTTATCTTTAAAAATAAATATGATTACAAAATACATCTAATCTTATTTTCCTAATAAGTCTGTGATATTGATATACAAAACATATGATAGATAATAATATATAGTTATTATTATTTATATTACTTTTTGTTAAACAACTAATTAATATATTTAATAAAACCGTAGGATCACATGCATATCAAAATCTTACAACATCCAGATTTTCATGCACATGAACTCTCACTTAACATTACAACACTAAAACAAATGCAATGTAACTTGCCATTAATGACACTTGGCAGTCATAAAGTTAAAATTAATCTAACATATACTCCTTCTACCTCTAAACTTTTTAAAGAATGTTTTACATTTTCCGTTCTTGATCATATTCAACATATTCTTAATAATCTATCAATTTATCCAAAGTTATATTTTGGCCCTGGTATTGAAATTGAAGAAAAATTAGAATTATGGCATGGACAAGTATGGAAAGGATCTCCAATATTTGGGAAACATCAATATAACATTGGAAATGGTGTGCTTTATATTTCTGCATTTTAAAGATAATTGCATGTGTTATCATTTATTTTTTAGTACTTTATTAAGCTGGAGATTTTGTACTTTATCATGTTAATGAAAAAAATATAAGTCAACAATTAGGTCAAATAAATGGAATATAACAAAAAAAAATTGTTAGATTATATATCATATAGATCTTCCAGGCAATTTAAGATCTCTTGATTGTTTAAACCAATCAAAGAATCATGCTGTTTGGTTAACCGAAGAACAAACAACTACTTGTATAGATGATGTAATTCAACATATTGGTGTCTGGCTTAAAGATTCACCAAAGAAATTTTTATATACACATTGTAATTGACCAAAAATAAGGCAAATACATCAACAACATCAATTACTATGTCAGTCCATTAGTTATTCTCTCCGTCTGGCTTCCATCATTTAAAAATTTTTATTGGCTTATATTATGTGCATTTGGTAAAGCTTGGTGGGCTTTATTTACAATTTGGAAATAGGGTACTTTTAATGTGACAATGCCCTAAAAACCTTTTTTTTATTGGTTTTGTTCCATTTGGTGCGAAAATTTGCAGAATTCACTAAACCATTTATACCATAAATAGAATAATGAAAAGGTGTTTGTTTCTGGAGGTTTAGGTATGTGTACTGCAGATTTGCCACAAGACAATAATGATATAGCAGGAGTTCAACAGCATAATGCAGAACATGGGTGTTGTTCATGTGAAGTAACTCAGAAAATTTTTAGTAATCTTCATTTTGATATTCAAGCAAATGGTAGGTATTGTCATATTACAAATTTGAAATTTCAAGAAATTAAAAAGCATTTACAAAGTCTGCTAAAGAAAATATAGCAAAACAATATGGATTGCATCTTCAAAAAAATATCTTGATCATCTTATTCATAATAGACACATACAAACACCTCAGGACTCTTATTCATTGTTTAGCAGGTTTAGTACATCAACTCCTTGATGAAACATAACTGGGTAGGAATATAAATGGGTTATGGGCATAATAATAATATAGCAATTTATTTAAATTTAGAAATCTATTCTATTCATCCTGATTTTCAAAACATTCAAGTTTGAGGAAAATGGGACCCATCTAAAATTAAAAAAGAAGGCTTATCACTATTATCTCTATAGAGAATCTGTTAATTGATTTTTAGAAAAATTTATAGAGATATATACCAAGAGTCAGGTGATATAACACAATGGCATATTAATTATTATGATTCTATTCAATTTACTGTCAAGCATGAAGCTGATATTTATATTAATATTACATTACAAGTTGGTGATGTAGTTGATATAGAGGAGATTGAACAATCATATGAAATTAGTGCACATCAAGATGATCTTATACATATTAATCCCTTTTAATTAATTGATTGGTATTACAAAGGCGGAAATGTTGATTCTGTAACAGGTTTTCCAATATATATTCTTCAGGAAAGCAATGATCATACATGGAATCACTTGCATCCTTTAACAATTGTGGATAGACAACCAAAGATACATTTCATACAAGCCTTTGTACTGAAGGATCTCATGATGGAATGAATTATATTATTTGATTGTCTAATTGTATAACGTTTTGCTATAATTAATAATAAATTTTATTAATATGAACATTATTAGTATATATTAGTATTGACATCCTATTGAGATTATTATCAATATGCTATTAATATTAGTATTGATATCTATTAACATTATTATCAATACTAGTATTGACATTCATGTTCCTTTTTTATTGGGAAACACGAGGGAATATTATTCCGAAATTTTTACAATTTTACATAAAATGTCCTAACTTTGAAGTCTTTTAAAATAAGCTTTTAAAGCCATGTGATAAACATTAACTGTTATAGACATCTTGCACCATACATCCTAAATGTACAAATAGGACCAGGAAAACCCTATTGTATAACGCTACCAATCAAATGGTCAAACATATATATTCGAATCTTGCTTTTTTATAATTGTGTGAATCAATTTGACAGCAACAACATTTAACAATTTATTAATGATGAGAATGACCTGTTACCTTATTGATTGATTCATTTAAATGTTTATTACATTTTAGTTTTTCACACCTATTACATATAGCATGTTCATTATATGTATTTTTTTTATATTGGATACAGTAAACTGCTAAATTTCCAAATGCCAAGTTGCTTCAGCCTCTAATGCTCTTTTAAATTCTATTTATTAAGAAAAAATTACGTTTTCAGTAAATTTTTGAGGAAAATGCAACATCTTTAGGTTTTTTACCCCCACCAAAACTTGCTGGGCTATTTATGGCATGATTAATATATTTTAAGTCACAGCATACTGCTATTTATATCACTACCGTTGCTATCATTGGTAATAGTATTTATTGTTGGTGGTAACCTCTGATTTTTTAAATTTTGCAACTTGATAATCGCTTCCAAGTGAGATGGTTGTTTAGCACTAATAGGTGAATATTAACAAATGAAATAAATAATTTTTGACAATGATTGTAAAGAAGTTTTAAAAAATCAATTATATTTAATAAGAGTAGCATAAAAATAATAGTATACCGCGAATTATAGTGTAATCGGTAACCTTTTTTCGTGGCCTATGTTCACGAATCAGCGTGACTGATGAGAATTTCTTTGTTTTCTTTACGAATTATAGTGTAACAGTGTGACCTTTTTTTAATGCGAATATAAAATGAGCGTGACATTTTTAAACATTATAGTAATATTGAATAGTAGTGAGTGTTAGCAGTGACATTCAATAGGGGTTTCCCGGTCTTGTTTAGTAGATTATGGTTTAGTATTTATAGCTAAAACATAATTCATTTTTGACATGAGCCAGTACACGAGTTGGAAACTCGAGGCTCTGCTTCCTGGTGCTGTTATAGTTTGAATTCAAAAAATATTATTTATAAATTAACTTAGTTTGATGCATCTCCTCTTGGACTCCCCATAAGAGTTTGTAATGTTTAGCTAATTCTGCAGCACAAAGTCCAGAAGGACAATAATAGTATTCAATAAATTTTCTTTGTGCATGCTTGAATTTTTTTTTTTCAACACGTCAAGCATGCTGGATTTTTCTGATAATGTTAGACATCCACAATCCATATCAATGTAACGCATGCTTAGAATCATGCTTCCATAGCATATTCAAAGCTAACAGCACAATATTTATTTCTAGCGCATGATAATTGCCAATGTCTCACCATTCCAATGTGGTTATATTCTTAATCATTTGTCCAGCGTTTATTACATGAATAACAACATATGGCCATTCCGATTTTAGGAGCATGCAAAGTTCCATTTGGAAACCGTATTTATCAATTTCATCTTTGACTTTGTGTTTTACAAAAGGTTTATTTTAACAGGGCTATTACTAACTATGTAGTTGCCATAAATTTCGAATAAAAAAAACTGACATTGAATCGTGTAACGAATATTTTGACTTTTTAATAACCGAGAATGCAATCAAAATAAGCCTCTTGCTTTTTTATTTTTATTTATTAAATCCAAACATATAAATAGGATAGCCGTCCTCACATTTTTTCGTAACACCAATATAGAAATATTTCAAGTTTAACCGTTATTATTTAATGATTAGAAAAATCGTTACGCGAATAATAAAAAATTCACATCTACATACAAAGAGACAAATTTGATAAATTTAATCTCATTTGAAAAATAAACAGCTAAAAAGTGAAAGCTTCTTCACCTTTCTCAATAGATGCATATAAATAGTTAATGAAAATAATGAAAAGAAGTAGTTGTTAAATATAAATGATTTGTATATAATAAAAAAAAAAATGATGATAAAGAACATAATACTTGGTGGATGAGCCTTCTGATCCGCGCCAACTCCGTTCGACCCTTCCAACCCGTCATCATCTAATAAAAAATAAAATAAATAGATAAAAAACGGCAATAAAAGAGCTACATATTGCCAAAGCAAAAATTGATGATAAATTGTATAATAAAAAAAAAAGGCGCATTTTTACTAACCCGGAATTTGAATTAACTTTTTTTGAACTAATCAATCGTGACTAAAGTTTTTTTTGCCCATGATAATAATCAATTAATAATCTAAATTAAAAGTTCTAACTTTTATGCCAAAAAATTAAACATAATTTCATGTGGTTACCCAAAATAATAAGTAACAAAGTGAACTAACTCTCCCAAAAGAGCACATATAGTCATCATTACAGCCTTCCCAATTGACCTACGTCACACATAATAGTTTTAATATAGAACAAACAGCCTGAATAAAAGACTTTGTAGAATATTTCTTAAAATTGGACACGTACTAGTGATAATGTAGTAGGCATGGTACACCACAATAATTATAAAGAAAAAAACTCTTTATAGCGAACTTATTATAAATAAATTGAAAAGTCCCTTACAACGAGATGAAATTCATGGTAACTAAGTCTAAACTATCTGATAACTATATACTGTTTCCACT
>CAUDNR010000224.1:23360-38563 GCA_958430865.1 Entrophospora sp. SA101 | reverse complement strand
GAAAAAATTTTTTTTTTTTAATTGGATAATTTGGATGTGCGCAAAAAAATTCTTGCAGATCGAATTTCGAACACTGCTAGCCAGGTCTGAGGGGAAAATATGCAAAAGTTTTGTCCAAAGCCTTCTAACATGTGTGTGGCGCAACCTGTGGAGAAAATTTCACAGTTATGGGGCATGTGAAAGCATGGTTATTGACCTTCTACTCCTACTATTTTAATTATTGTCAACTTTATATTATAATCATGTGATACAATCAGTTTATTGTTTAATAATAAGAATATATTTGAATTAAAGAAAAAAAAATTATTTCTGCCAGTAATATGTCAGACCTACCTGATACCTGCCTGATAACAAGAACTAATTAAGCCAAATGGTCTTTTGTTATTATTATTATAGAACTATATATGTTGCACAAGAAAAATAAATTTTTTTTATATTAAAGAAACCTTTGAATCCATGGCTCCTCCATAGTAAACTTTTCTTTGTTAGTAAAAATGAAAAAAATTATATATATTCTTTGTATTTTATTCTATCTATACACATAAAAAAAATAACAATGTAGTGGAACAAAAGTATATAACAAAGGTGGCAAATTAGACATTTTCCCCACCAACCATTATATAGCATTCACTCATTCATAGAAGGATCACCAATTAAGTATCATGTAATATTACTTTCTCATTTCAGTCTTGATATTTCTAAGCTTAATTCTATTCTTGTTAGTAATTTGTATACACTTCCATGTGAAATTGTCTTTAGAGCTGATCCCATTGATTCTATTAGAAGGCTTTCAACATATTAAAATCCAACTCAGATTATTATTTGACCTAGTAAGACTTAAAAAATTTAACATTAAAAAATATGCTTTTCTGTGAAGATTGTCATAATAGAGCTATACATGAGTTCAATATTTGTAAACAAAAAGATGATGAATCTATATACTTACTATAAGAGATTAATAAATCATTTCAATATAAGGGGGATTAATTTATCTTTGGATTGACACAAAAGAATATTGAAAGAGTTCTTTCTATTGTCAGTGCACCACATCCCAAGATGGAATCTTAAAAGACTTTTGATATTGAAATATCACTAGATGAATTGGTTAAAATACTATCTGAGAATGAATTCGAAACTTGATTTAAATTCCAAGGCTCTCAAGTTCAATGCCAAGATTATCAAAATCTTTTGGATCTTGCATATCTATATGTTTCCATATTTCTGTATCATTATACATACCTGACCTCCTTCCTTTCTCATATTCTCTGGCTCAACATAATTGTTATGATTGGTTTTTGTAAATCTCATTTTGGGTCAGCAGGATATTTACCACTTTCATGCCTTTTATATATCTCAGCTTTGCTCTCCCTGGCCCATTGCTTGGTTTGGTTACCTTGGATACTTTTGGCTTTGATTTCTTCTATTTCTTTTATAAAATTTTTAATCTTAGCAGTGGTATAATACTTACTCTCAGGGTTATAATTACAGCACTTTAATTCATTGTATTTTGGGATGATATGCCTTCTTCAGTCTGCTACCTTTTCCCCTTATTTTTAGCATATTTCACAGATGAAATGGCCTTAGCTCTTGGTTTTTTTGGGGTAGTTAACTCTGGGTGTTATTATGTACTTGATTTCTTCTCTGATATCTACTAGAGCAACAACTTCAAACAGGTCCCTACTATTGTTAAGAGATTTAAGTGCATAACTAAAAGTTTAGTAATATATGTGAACATTTTTATAGATTTCAGATATCTTTAATTTGAAAATTTTATTAATTTTTTACATTTTTCTGGTTTTGATAACAATTGCTCTCTTTGCTATGCAGACTGTTTTTGCTTTGTTCTCTGTCTATTTGTGAATTGAATTTTATTTCAGTTCTATGTGGCCTGAAACATGAACCACACCACATAGCAATGTGTTATACCTAATGATATCAAAATTAATATGAAATTGATGCCTACATGGCCTTGTGGATATAAATGATGTAAAAAAATAGTATACAAAATCCAGTAAATTGTCATCTGTGCCAGGACCTCCTCTTTTACACAACATATCTTTTGTCTCTATGTATTTAATCATGTTCTTACAATGATTATACAATATATTTGATATTGTTGTTCATAAATTTATTAAAGATTAATTACCAAATAAATTGCATCACCCAAATAACAATAATACTAAGATCATGCAGAAAATAAAATCTTTAAGGAATCAATTTTGAAAAAAGTCCATGTGGTTGTCTATGGTCTCCATTTTTTTGTGTGTGTGCACATGTATGTAGATATGCTTCCTAATTTATATATTACAAATTCCAGTGCTTTTTAAAATAATAAATCTGATATTAATCATTGGTGTCAGATTTAATAAAATTTTCCTTTTACTAATGTACTATCATGCAAATTGTAAGTTTGCACTCCTCATAACTATAGAATTTTTCTATAGGTGACGCCATTCATACATCAGATAGGCTTTAAGACAAGTGGGAGGCTTTAACAACTCTTTGCCAACAACACAATTTCAATAAACCTCAGAACCCTGCTGCCCCTTCCTGAAGTTTAATTGCATCATTATATCATAGGGACACCAGCTTCAAATTAGCCTTTGTACACAAGGAATTATTTTGAATGTTTTGAGTCTTTAATCAACTTTCAATGTCCTGATAATCAATCTATAATTTATTTATAAATTATTTAATATTAATAATTTGTTTATTATTATTATTATTATAATAAAAGAATCTTATGGAGGTGAACATAATTTATTTACCTTCTTCCAGTTCCAGTCTCAATAAAGTTCTGAAAAAAAAGGTTATTAAAAAAACAGTTAGTAAATATTCTGAAATCTTGTTTGTAAAAGAATATCTTTTAATGAGTTGCCCAATTAATCCAGTTCCAGCCTCTGAAAAAAGTTTATTAAAAAATAATCAATAAGCCTAAATCAACAGAATTTTGTGATATCCAATCTTCAATATTGTTGTTAATAATTTTAGTACTTTGCTAATCTCTATTTTTTAAGAACGTTTTCCCAAATAACCATCTCATAAAAATTAAAAACGCGACTATTTGTATATATAATAATATTAATAATTATTATCATTTTCATAACGTGGGGCATAAATTCCATTGGATGATCGACGTGGTGCATGAAATTATCATTATTAATTCGTGTGAAACAAGTATATAGAGTCAATTTTGGTGCAGAATTTTGCAAATCATTAGTTGATTTTTTCCAAAGCCCAAACTTTAGTCCATAGTAATAGATAACCTTCCTTTACATATATTAGAAACAACAATATACTTGTAATACATGTACAAAATCTCAAGGTTTTAATTTGTCAAATTTTTTTAAAAACTTCCTTATAAACTATCTTTACTTCTATATGATGCCAAGCTGGATTCCTGCTTTAATTTGTTATATAAATTCAAAATTTAAAATTTAATAGATGTTAATATCACCTACTAAAGTCATTTTTATTAGGAATTTTATCAATTTAAGTCAAAATTTGAAAGTATTATAGATATTCAAATTATAAAAATTAATAGAAGCATTAAACAACATCCTTAATTATAATTTTTTTTTTATTTATTAAAAAATACTTAAAAGATGACATTGAATTTCTATTTGAAAGAGATCTGCTTTCACCTGAAATAATAGATGAAGAAAATGATGGTGTTAAAGGTTTGGAACATTATCTGGTTCCAAAAGTTGAATCAGGGAATACTGAGGTGACTATTAATATTATTTTTGTAACTATTTTTCTTAATGATATTTATTGATATATTAGTATAGAAGGGTTAGAACATTAATTGATGAAAAATCAAAAAATTTACAATAGAAAAAGTTCATATTAAATTTTTAGGCAAAAAAACCCTTGAGTAATTATAAATACAACACATTATCAATTTTATAAATGTGAAACACTCATCCCAAAATTAAAATATGATGGGCAAAAAATGAACTTGATAATTTAAACACACAATAATAATATTACTATTAATATATAGACTCTTTCTTTATTTGTTTATGATAAAGATGCATATTAAATACAATTTATATATTCCATTTCACTTTGCGGAATGTTACACTGCACCACTATTATCATCATTATTATTATAATGTAATTCCAATAATTCGGGAATATGCAATTCTAATTGAAAGAGGAATATGAGATTTAATGTATAAATATTTCTAACAATTTCGGGAGTTATTCCTTCACTCAAACAAATAATTGTTCACAACACAACACTATTTGGAATGTAATTGTTTTTTATTTGTCAACTCCTAATAAACATTCTGGTCTTAGGGTAATTATAAAAAATCAATTGATGTGACATGTCACATGACTGCTATTAGTAAGTAGTACATACAGTAATAGTAATCCCCGAGGAATAAAAGAATTAAAAATAAACTTTCATACATCTGAAATTGGGCTAATTTGAATTTCACGCA
The DNA here is from genome assembly GCA_958430865.1 of Entrophospora sp. SA101. NCBI lineage: Eukaryota > Fungi > Glomeromycota > Glomeromycetes > Entrophosporales > Entrophosporaceae > Entrophospora > Entrophospora sp. SA101. The sequence continues at coordinate 34,112 of CAUDNR010000224.1, read as the reverse complement.
CACGAATCAAATTCTTATTAAAAGGCAGTGGTTTCAATTTACTCTGATCAATAATTAAATTCGCAATAAAATTCTATACAAATAACAGTCAAATCTCGCCACATCAGATTTATGGTTCCAGCCAAAAAAATCCGTTATGACAAGAAATCTGCTGGTGGTCGGCAAAATTTTTTGAAGCATTATAACTTAGTAATTTATGGTTTATTATTATCATATTTGATTTTTAGTATTATGTTTAAAAAATATATAATAGTTTATTGAAAGATAATATAACATTTATTTATAATAAGTAAACATAAGATTGAATAAATAATATAATTAGAGTTATTATTTTAAATCATCAATTATCTGAAACTTATTATTTTAAATGAGTGTAAATATATTAAATATGTATAATAATTTATAAAAAGTTTAATTAATTTTTTCTTTTTTAAAATATATATATATGGTAAATGATCTACAATCAGAAAGAAAATTTACGCGACTACTATTATTATTATTAAATTTTTTTCTTTGCATGATATTAATAAAACAAAAAACTTATTATCTAGAAACTAAAAATAATAATAATAATAGATTGATTTTAACATTTTAAGCTAGCTTATCTCCGATAGGGTTAATATTATTAAGTTTAGAAGTACGATGAGAGTAAACAAGATAATTAAGAAATCCTGTTTGAAGCACGTTAACTAGTACGTAACCTTCGATTTTCCAAGTTTTTGTTTTTTCAATTATGTTTTCACCAGAATTTACCGCTTTTTCAGACTTTTCATCGTCAAAAGCCATTATTTCTTCAGGCTTCGTCATTCCATTATTTACTTCATTATAATCTTTTTCGATTTTTCGATTTTCAGGAACTCTACAATGATCTCATTTTCCTTTTGTTTGACTTCTTCACAATAATGATAATAATGATTCATGCACTTTTCAGGTTGCTTGTCACCATTTATAAAACTTTTTATTCCTTCCTTGATTTGTTTTTTAATCCGTTCCTCCTTCTTGTCTTTCCAAAAACAAAAAAATAATTTCCAATTCCAACCATCGATATTGTCATCTTTCGTAATTTCGAGTTTATGTAAATATACAGACTCATCGTCAATAATAACATAAAAATAGTCAACTTTAGGATGTTCAGCTACACCTTCTTCGGTTTCTTCATGTTCCTCGGTTTCTTTAGGGTCCTCCCTAACATAAACATATCCGTCTACAGAATTGACTTTATACCTTTTCAAATTTTTCATATTTCTCGACTTTATAGTGTCATCGCCGTAATCGCTCTTATAAAAATGGTCAAGATCTTGAATGTTTTTAACACTCATTTTTGCAAAAACTGCATGTTGATAACAATTATTATTATCATAATTATAGTTATGTTTATCAATATTACTAACTTTAATTATTCCCTGACCAGAAAAAAATGACGCAATTGAACGGGTTAAAATGGTGCCAATAACAGAATTGAAAACTGTGCTAACAATGGGAGGAGTGCAAAAATTATAATATTCAAAAAATAATTCGATCAAAGAAAGGGGAATCAGGAAAAAGAAAATCTTTTTATGAACAAAACGTTCGTAACTTCGTCCTGGAAAATAATATTTATAAACTACAAAGCTAGCCGTGAATAGATACAAAAGATTTATGAAGAAATGTAAAAATACTAGATTAAATAAAAAAGTTGCCTTTCGATCTTGTTGAACTTCATTTGTTGAACCAAAGTCTCTAAGTTCATCATCATATTGCTTTAAAAAGTAATTAATTTCCACACAAGTATAAACCGTGACTTCAACAGAATGAAATAAATAAATCCAAATAATGAAAGTTTTTAAACCATCAAAGAAATCTTTGTTGGTCATCATTATCTTCGAAAGTCTTCCCTCTTTACCGAAAAATTTATCATTAGGTTTACTCCGACGTTTGTAAAAAGCAGACCCAATATACAACATCAAACACACAACTACCGAAAAACTTGTTAACAAAACTATTGTAATTTCAACCACCCTAAACTTGTAGTGCTTGTTAATTTCATCAATTTTGAAATTAAATCCACTAACTTTAGAATCATCTCTAGTCGTATTATTCTTTCGGGTATAGTCATTAACGGCAACATGTATTTCATGATATTCTTCCGTAAAATTCCCAAGTACCTTATACCAAAGTGGTTTACCGAAAATGTACCACGAAAAAATGGGCACCAAAGAAGACGTGAGAATAGTAACATCATCAATAAGGCAGGTCTTCATATAGCCAAACACTGATTTTGTACCATAAACTGCTACAGTAAAAAGAAGGAACGCAATAGGGATAAACTTCCCTAGTTGACAACCAAAGGTGCCGAATATTTTATGTTCGTGGAAGTCGACAGCATCACATTTTAAACCATTTTCTGGGCTGTATTCCGGAAAGACTGATATCTTGTCCTTTATTGTTTGTCCTTCTACTCCTTCTGTTGCTATAGGGATAAGACTAAAGAGAAGATAGAAGATAAAAAGTCTTCTAGGAAATTTAGATCGAATAATTTTGCTCGCGAAAAACATCATTTAAATTTTCAGTGTATAATGGATAATAAACAATCTACGAATGAATTATTCAGAAGAATTAATCGAACTTAATTTATAGGAATGTTGAATGTAACTTTTTTCTTATATTATGTCCCAAATCAATGAAAACATTGCATCAAAAAACATTTCGCGCGTTCGACATATTTGTAACTACCGTTGTGTTTGTGTCCAGGTCCCGGTTTATTTTTCATCTTTTTGTGACACTATTTGCATGAATTTAGCCAATCTATTTACCCCATTTTTGATAATCCTAATCCGCAAAAATTAAAGTTTAGGTTGCGAAAATCATTAAAATTTAGTGGATTATGAATGAATTGTTTACATCCCAAATAAAGCTTTATCATTTGAAAAACATCACACGAAAAAGATTTTCGTGTTAAAGATGTAAATCAACATTTTCCATATTTCCATAAATGATCAATTATTTGTGTGCAATTTACCAAATTTGTTAGCATAATAGACCCTTCCAGAAATAGAACTTTGTATATAAACGGCGATTAATTATGTGTGAAGCACACTACAGCAAAATCAAATACCGACATTTATACTATCAGCAATTTCAGGGTTCAACATTTAGTCATCAATGTAATTCAACAACATTATAATAATAATGGCTTTTATCTTTGTTTTCTCTATGAAATGCAGTTAATTAATGGTTGTCATGTTGCATTATAATCTCTTGACCTGATAATAAAAAACAGATTCAATATGTACTTTATATGATTAAATAAATCTTTGTTTTTATTAGATTGGCGTCAAAACAAGGTAAATAAGCACACATGATCTCACCTTGTGTTTGAACATCATTAAAGCGTCCAAAAACGTCACTAAAAAAATCAGATCGATACCATTTAATATTCGTTGCACGAGTTAAAATTAAAAATTTCTTGTTATTATTATTATTAGTATGATATTTCTTTATTTATTACTTGGCTTTTTTTCTCATGACCAAGTAAATATCAATAGGTAGTCATCAAATTATAATCTCGTAAAACATCAAGAATTATCTTGAATTCAAAAATATGACTTTAGAGAGTATAACTAATAAGATTGAAATAAACACATTTTAAAATTATTTACGAATTGTTGCATGTTAAAGGGCAAGGCAATCGTGAATGGTTTTTTAATGATAATTAATAGTCTAGTCAAGCTTTAATTATTATTTAGGGTCCTTTTTAAATTTACTTTGTTGATTTGTCTCAGGCAGTATATTTGTAAATATTTCTTGTATATACAAGTTTATTTTTTTGTTTTGTTTTTATTTGTGGTTTATCTTAAAGAATAAGGAGATGGCGGTTAGCGGCTGACGATTAACGTAAATATAGCTTGTGAAGAACAGTTTGGGATTGAGAAACTTAGTTACATGTTCGTACTACAAATCCCTTCAATTAATCATTACAATTTTAAAAAATCAATTAATAAAATATTTTCTATATTTTTTATCAATAAATAAATTTAATAAAAATCCTCACTTCCAACAGTGAATTTTTTCACAAGTTGTTAATTAGGCTTCTTACTTTATTATAAAACCTATAAAAAACCAATTCTATAACATTAATCAAAAAATTGATGAAATAATCAATAAAATAGAGCAATGAATATATGTAGCAATTATTTGATAAAAGAGTAGATTGAATCCAGAATTTTCATTTTAGTGAAATGACTATTAAATTTGTGTGCTATGTAGAGAGAATAATGGAATTGCTGTCTCCGTTGCAACAACTTTTACCAATAAAAATGAAGCAACACAGAATGAGTTGATAAGAGAGTTTGACGAAATGTTACCAAAGTTGTAAAACTATCACGTCAAATTTGCATCCATTAAGTCAAAAATGACGTATATTCCAAGGTCTTTTTTTTTTATATTTTTCTTGTGTATCCCAATCTCTCCTTTGTCTCATCAGTTGTTCACAAGAAACTAAGTTTTATTTTTGCTGAATACAATTCAGTTCCCACACACCCATTTACTACTAAACTCGAATATTTCTTATATTAATATTAATAATGTGATACATAATTATAATAGATAAAATCATTGATTAATATTAAGAATTCAGTCACTTTTAATTTATACACATAATTATTACCAAATGAAAATTTTACGCAAAAGCTTTTATAATATCAATATTGATTGATTAAGTTGCTTTGCAATAATAAGCACATCTTTATCTTTATCCTTATTGTATTGATCAACGAAAACTTCATTAAGAATAACTTCTGGTCCTCGTAGAAAAAAATAAATAAACTCTGCAATAGAATCATTATTTTTATTAAACGTTAATAAAATTTTAAAAATAAAATAAAAAATAAAACACTGTTTTTATTTTCTTTGTTTAAAGCGCTTTGATAAAAGCAACGAGTGTAGTTCCTTGGTAAAGGTAACAGTTTTGAAGCTTTGGTAACAAGTCATGTTTTAATTGCTTTGGTGAGTAAGCAGACAAGGTTAGGATTAACGTTGGTTAACTAGTGAGTGTTAAACAACGATTAGTAACGTAATTTGCTTTTGTGAGTAAGAAAGGTTAGGACTAACAGTGGGTATTAATGAAGTATCGTCCAAATATCAATTCGGAAATACTGATAGTGTTATTGTAATCGTAACGTAAGGCTGTTAAACAAGCTATTTAAATTGTTTTGCAAGTAAACCAAAGAGAGTTTGTAATCAGCCAATAAATGTAAACGAATAAATCGATCATAAGTGAATAAAAGGAACCTTATAAAAGCCTTTGAGCATTGTAAAAGACCATCTATATTTATTTAGAGTTATCTGGTACTGTTGTGCGTGAAAATGAAATTTGTGAAATTCAAATTTCATATCTAAACACCCCAAAAATTATTATTATAGATTTCAATTTCAATTTCACATACAACAGTATACCGTTGAGTGTGCTTGCAATCCATCCGGGTGCAAGAAAGAGAGAACCAAAGGAAATTCGTAAACTAATTAATTGACAAACACCAAATTATTTGCAACCAACTGACAAGAGTAGCCAAAAGTTAAGCCATAATTGTTAACCAACCGAAATAATATCACCATTTAACAAGAATCAAAAGGTTTATTATTTCAAACCATTATTACAATTTAGCTTTAAGAAATAAAATAGAAATAAAATAAAAAGATAAATAAAAATTTAATGTTTATTAATTAATTAATTAATTAATTAATATTGTTAGTAATAACCAATGTATAGTAATTTCCAATTAATTGATAATGACATTCTATAGAAAAGAGTTAAAAACAAGATTATTTAATAAACTATCATTACTTGTATAAATTTTAAAGCTTTTAAATTTAGCAATCTCTTCATCTAATATTCTACTTGTATGATATGCATCTGGATGTGATTTGTGTGCTTGTTGCGAATCATTACTACCATCACTACCAGTAGTATTATTACTATTATCATTATTATTTTTAAAAACTTCATTACGTTTATTATGAGCAAAATAATAAAGCTCTCCACTAGTTGGTCTTTTGGATGGATCCACCTCTGCACCATTCGTGCATAATCATCAGGCCTTCCAGGCAATATTGGTGGTCGTAAACCTTCTGCACATATATCAAAAATTAAACAATGATTATGAGCTCTATCATCAAATGGTGGATAACTTGCAAATATTCCCACATTAACATCCCAACACGTGTTCCTTTTGCCTCTAAGTAGCTCGGGTGCGATGTATGATACAATTCCATAGACTTTATCTGATGATTTTTCATCAACTGGTTCACATAATTCTAAATATGTAATATAACAATTGCCACCCTGCAATAATATATTGCCACTATGTAAATCACAATGGATTAAATCTTTCTGATGTATATCATTTAATGCATAACATAAATCACCAAGATTGTAATTCTGTCTTTTAATGTTAAATTTAAGTGATTTTTTTGTAAATAACTCCTTAAATTTCCCTCTGGATAATAATTTAAAACTATTCCATAATTTCCATTATCTGGGAATTTAGTTATACCGTAACACTGAACAATCAGTGGTGCTTTAATTTTAAAATAATTCATTGCCTGAAATTGAATGTAAAATCAATTAGTATTATATAATACAGTGTTATTTAAATAAAAACTACTAACCTCATCAAAAAATGCTTTTCCTGGATTATTTGAATCATTTAAACTTTTTAATACTATTCCTTGCCTTCCAAAATAATTAAATTCCTTTTTATTTTCATCATAATCAGTGATATCTCCTCTTGACCATTCCGCGGCATAAATTGAACTAAATCCACCTTCTGTCAATTTTGTTACTTTTTTAAATTGCTCAAAAGGTATCCATTCTAAAATGTGGGTTGGCAGAGATGATTTCATTTGACATTGTTGAATAAAGTTGTCAACTGTGTTATTTCCAGATGTCCAAGTGGTGAAAAGACTCTGTAATTGTAAACTAGTACAACCTTCACAGAACCTATCAGAGTATTTTGTCAATTTACACTTGTTACATTCTTTCGGTTGTCTCAATTTATCTCTTGCATTCTGTAATTCAAAGTTATAAATAAACCTTTTCTTACAATATTCTTTTTCATTTTCAGAAAGCTCCTTGTTTTTTTAACTAATGAAAGAAAATAATCTTTTATATTTTCTCTATCAGATTTATTAACATTAGCATTATTTTGCATTTCATTACAAATTTTAAATGCAAATCCCTTCTTTCTGTTGATAATGATGATAATAATTTAGCATATAAAATATAAAATTAATGAATGTGGAGAATTGAGTGATGTGTAACAACTTTTGCCTTTAGATTAATTGATAAGGATTTAAATTGAAATTTTTGCATTATTTAAACTTCTTCGTCACCAAATTCTAGTGATCGATTTATCGTGATTCATTTAAATATTCAAAAATGATTAGAAAACAAAATTAAACTTACAAAAATATGCACAAAAATGTGTCTTATGTGCTATGTACAAATATTGACTGTATTGCTTCAAACTCAGACACCAAAGAAAGCTCAAGCCATCCGTATTACTATTACGTATAGTTCTGTAGTTAACTTCAAAGTCAATAACAATTGACACAACTCGTATGTACGTAAAGACAATTTGATTTTTTACATTTTATGAAATTTAATAATAAAAGGATAGTCTTAATTTGTAAAAAAGAAGAGGCATTTTTATTTTGAAAGAAAATATATGAAAAAAAATAAATAGTTCAATCAAGTAAAATTTCTAATTCAAATTATAACATTGTAAAACTTCACATGATAATTATTCTTCTCGTATAATTGCAATATATAATAATTCTTTATTCATGACCGGGACACTCATTTTTACGTAATTTGGAATTTTTATAATCCTATTTTATCATGATCATTATCGCTGCTTGTATCAAGTATTTTGCTTGTATTAAGCGTTTTTACTTATGTCAAGCGTTTTTAATTACGTCAAGTGGTTTTACTTATGTCAAGGGCTTTTACTTTAATCAATCGTCAAAATAGCCCTGGTGAGAAACTACCTTTAGTCGATACTTTAGTTACATCAATAACTAAAGTCAAAAGTTTCGTCATACATCATTAAGAGATGATGATGATAAAGAAGATGAAGAAAGAAAAATCAGTAATGCTAATAATGATAAAATAGTCTAGTTTTACACCAGAGTAACCAAATTCCATTCTTTACATTAATATATAATCAATTGGAACCATGCATTAGGTTTTTTAGCCATAACTGTTTAATCTTGACGTACTTCCATTAAATCATTATTTTCTGTTAATTATTTATGTCAATAATTACTTGGTATTTTCATAAATAACAAAAATTGTAATTTTATTACATTATAACTTTACAACCACTATATTCTTTTTACATATAAAACATAAAAATTCCAAGAAGTTAAGAGTTTTTATTTTGTTTGAAATTTTAAACGTTGAACCATGTAACTTGACTTGATGTAATTCAGTTAGAATTTCAAGCCGCCAATCTACATATTAATATAGATTGACACGTGGTTTCCACAAAAAAAACCGATTATCATTTGTTAAACCTCAAAATTTTCTTTTATAATAAATCAATGCCTTCCATTTTGTCTTGTATATTGTGTTTTTATCGAGAATGTAAATAGCGAAAATGTTTGTACGTATCAGGGTAGATGATGACAATTTCACTGAAGTAAACTTTCGAAACAATACAATTCAGAAAATATGATTCAAGATATTAAAGAAATATGTTCATGTCCGATAGTTGGAAATTGGATCGAAACTATTCCCAAGAAAATTTTTTAATAATTGTTTATTTTATAGGTCGGGCATTTAGATTTAAAATCAAATTGGCTAATTTAAACGTCCCTCTTCATAAATTTTTTAAATATAATAGATAAAAGAATTTAATCTCTCTACTAGTATGGAAATGTTACAGAATGTATTTTTCCTGAACTTTCTAATAGATGGATTAATAATGTATGACGAAACTTTTGACTTTAGTTATTGATGTAACTAAAGTATTGACTAAAGGTAGTTTCTCACCAGGGCCATTTTGACGATTTGACTAAAGTAAAAGCCCTTGACATAAGTAAAACTACTTGACGTAATTAAAAATACTTGACGCAAGTAAAAACACTTGATACAAGCAAGCAATAATAAAATAGGATTATCAAAAATGTAAAAATGTGTATCCCGAGACGAATAAAGAATTATTATATCATCCTATGTATATTGCAATGATGCAAAAAGAATAATTGTCCGATAGTTGGAAATTGGATCGAAACTATTCCCAAGAAAATTTTTTAATAATTGTTTATTTTATAGGTCGGGCATTTAGATTTAAAATCAAATTGGCTAATTTAAACGTCCCTCTTCATAAATTTTTTAAATATAATAGATAAAAGAATTTAATCTCTCTACTAGTATGGAAATGTTACAGAATGTATTTTTCCTGAACTTTCTAATAGATGGATTAATAATGTATGACGAAACTTTTGACTTTAGTTATTGATGTAACTAAAGTATTGACTAAAGGTAGTTTCTCACCAGGGCCATTTTGACGATTTGACTAAAGTAAAAGCCCTTGACATAAGTAAAACTACTTGACGTAATTAAAAATACTTGACGCAAGTAAAAACACTTGATACAAGCAAGCAATAATAAAATAGGATTATCAAAAATGTAAAAATGTGTATCCCGAGACGAATAAAGAATTATTATATCATCCTATGTATATTGCAATGATGCAAAAAGAATAATTATCATGAGAAGTTTATAAATGTTATAATTTGAATTAGAAATTTACTTCATTAAACTACTTATTTTTTCCTCTTTTTTACAAATTAAAACCATTCTTTCATTATTGCATTTCATAAAATGTAAATATTTTTTCAAAATTTTAACTTTGAAGTTAGTTATAATAGTAATACGCAATAATATTAATAGTATGCTTGAGCTGTCTTTGGTGTCTGAGTTTGAAATAACATAGGTTGATCAATATTAGTACTTAGAGCGACCTTTACATAACACATAAGACAGGTTTATTTTCGTAAGTTTAATTTTGTTTTCTATTTTATCACTTTTCAATCTTTAAAGAATTTCTTTTATTGTTGAATCATGATCGTTCTTTAAATAATGCAATTTTCGTTTTTCCTTATCAATTAATATTATTAAAATGTTGTACGAAAAAATTGTTACACGCCATTCAATTCAATTCACCGCTCCACAAAAAAAAAGTTCTTCTCATTTATTAAAATACCAAGTTGACTTTTATATTTTATATTTTATATAATGTCATATGATAATTTGTTATCATCGTTATCATCAGAAAGGAAGGAATTTGTATATAAAATTAATAATGAAATGCTTAATGATGTTAATGTTAATAATTCTGATAGAGAAAGTAGAAAAGATTATTTTTTTTCATTAGTCAAGAAAAACAAGGAGCTTTCTGAAAATGAAAAAGAATATTGTAAGGAAAGGTTTATTTATCATGTTGAATTAGGTAATGCAAGAGATAAATTAGGCAAACCAAAAGAATGTAACAAGTGTAAACTGACAAAATATTCTGATAGGTTCTGTGAAGGTTGTATTAGTTTACAATTACAGAGCCTTTTTACCACTTGGACATCTGGAAATAACATAGTTGACAACTTTATTCAACAATGTCAAATGAAATCATCCCTGCCAGACTATATTTTAGAATGGATACCTTTTGAGCAATTTAAAAAAGTAACAAAGTTGACAGAAGGTGGATTTAGTTC
>CAUDNR010000224.1:0-23350 GCA_958430865.1 Entrophospora sp. SA101 | reverse complement strand
ATAAAGCGTTCGTTATTTTCCAAAATCGCTAATTGAAGTTGGTCATTGGAAAAACAACTTGATGTGGGTTATGCTAAAGATATTGGAGAAAATTTTCGAGACGAGCGTTCTCTAAAATAAGGAGCACAAATTTATATTTTGATTCCCCCGAGATCCGTTTCTATTTTGATCGATCTTTCACTATAATTTAAGGTTTTCTCAAAAAAGTTATTTGTTGGTGCTCCTTTTTAGAAAGACCGATTTCCATAATGTTACACGAATATCAATTCACATTTTAATTTGGATTTTTAATATTATTCTATATATATCTGGAGCTTCTTGAAAAAACGGACAAGAATTTTTGCCCCTGTAATTAATTTCCTTGTGACATTATTTATATTTATACCATTTTTTTGTTTGTATTTAATGTAATGTTATATATTAATCTTCTTTCAAACAAATTTTTTTTTCTTTTCTTTTGAATCAAAAAAAAAAAAAAAAAAATGCAGTCAACTTCCCACGTAAAAGGGATTAATTCACAAACAAAAAATACAAGAAAAAATATTGAAATAAATCAACAAAAGCAAATAATAACCAAGACGTTGTCGACTGAAGAGAATTTGAAATTTAGTAATAATAATAATAATAATATTAATAATAGTAGTCATAGTAGTAGTAGTCATAGTAATAGCAACAATAATAATATCAATGATAATAACAAAAATTTAGAAAATGCAAAACAAAAGAGTAGCGTGACAACAAGTTTTTTATACAAACTTACCGAAATAGCAGCATATACTTCTGCAGTAGCTTCTGAAGCATATCAAACATTTAATAAAACATTAAAGACAGATGAAGACGATCATAGCAATAACTCATTTTATGATATGTATGAAGAAGATAATGTATTGACGATTGCGGATGGTGATGAAACAGATTTAAATGATGATGAGTTAAGTGATAGTGACCTTGAAGAAGATGATGATAATAATAAATCTACAAACAACAAAATCAAAATTAATAAAAATAATACTCGTAACATAAATCATGGACATGATAGAAAAGATTCTTGTTCCTGGTCAGTTAACGATGAAGATGAACCACCACCACCTTATGATAGTTCTTGGACTATGGTTAGTTTAATATTTAAATATTTAAATATATGTCTTATTGTTAATAATAAAATCAAAATAATAATATAATAATAATAATAATAATAATTATTATTATTATTATTATTTTCTTAGCCTGCAACATCAACAAATAACAATACAGGTCAGCAAAATATTGCAAACTTACCTAAAATTTCAACATCACCCAAAAAAATATCATTTTCAATCCCTCAAAATGAAGATCAATCAACAGATACTTCATCTGTCCCTGCTACACCAACACGCCGTAGACAAATTCGCGTACGTCGTGGTCGACGATTACTCCGACGAAAAACCTCTTCTGTTGAACTTCAAAGTACACAAAGAACAAATAATGGGCGCGGAGGACCTATGGATCAAGACGAGTTGTTGCTTAAAGTTAATGAAAAGTTGTCAGATATGATATCTCAAGGCACAGCAGCATTGAACAGTACTGTTGATGTAACTGAAGTTGAAATGATGCTCTCAGAAGAAAGAGAACGCGAAGAAAAAATAATGAGAGAACTTGGACTCCAATCACCTGTTGGACGTCGTAACAAAAGGTTTACTAATTCGCCATCTTCGGACTATGAATATTATAGCTCTTTATCTGATTCTGGCAGTTATTCTGCACCAGAAACATCTTATTGTGAATATGGTTATGGTTCTAATAGTGGATTTGCCTCACCAACTGGATATGATACTCCTTTAAGATATGGTCCAACAGCTCATTATAATACACCCATAACTTACGGCTCGCCTGGAATATATCCTTCGCCTGGAGGCTATAACAATAGTAACAACAATAATAACAATCGTTATCATCATCATCATCATCATCATTCGTCTGATGGTTATAATATGTTAGGTAGCAAATTTAATGAATCGTCTCCAAATGAATTTTCCGGCCCAATTCCAACTAGATATCATGGAATACCACCACCACAAATACAGCCAATGCCACAACACGCTTACAATGAATTGATATCAAATGGATATAATGTTGCTTTACCAACTGGCTATGCTAACTCACCGCTACCACCACCATTATCATCACCAGCATCATCATCAATGGGAAATTTTGTTCAAAACCAAATAGGTGGAGGGGGTTTTGGATCAAATTCCAGTCGCTTTACAAATAATATGAACGGATATGGATCAAATTCTAAATATGGTTCTGGAAAAATGTTTAATAATGATAATAATAACAACAACAACAAATTTTTCTACTAGTATTTATAATAGATACAATGAATATTATAGTATTTTGGGGGTTTTTCTTGGGATTGAAGAGTGTTGTTTATTAGGTATTGATTGGTTTGAACCAAAAAAATATATTTCAAATTTTTTAATGGACAATTGGAGTTGTAGGTATATTCTTTTATTTTTTTAATTTTAAAAATTGTTCAATCAGAAAAATTTTTCTTGTTTTTTTTTGTAAATATTTTTCGATTAACATTGTAAATTATTTTTATAGATTTATTTAAAAAAAATATTTTTTGTTTTTGCTCTTTTTTACATCATTTATTATTAACTTATTTTTTTTTATTTTAGAAAATTTTCATTTTTTTCATTTTTATTGAAGAATAAATAAATAATTAATTATATATTCATCTATTTAAATTTCTTATTTTCTTTCTTTTTTTTTTCTTTGTGTAAAGTATTTTTTCTTCTGTATGTATTATAAACAATAAAAAAAAACTTTAGATTTTATTATTTTTTATAACCTTGTGAATTTCTCTGTTTGACAGGAAAACCATTCTTGTGTAAATAATCTTATTTTATTATTATTGCCATTATAGCCTTTTTTGTCTATATTAGTAAACAGTAGTCATTATTTAAAAAAGATTCCTATGATTTTTCTTTACAAAAAATGGAAATAACAAGAAATATAAAAGATACAATTTCTGCTTCTCATCATCATCCTATTCCACTTGTTAACAATCCTATTATTACCTCTCTTCCGCATGTTCCTTCTCCTAATATCAAAAGAGTAGAAAAAACAATTAATCAAACCAATCAAGCCAATGATAACAATAATGTTGATGATGATGATGATGATTCAAGTGACATGGATTTATATTCCAAAGTAAAATCAAGATTTTCAGCAACAGGAATTGTATTGATGTTTCATCAAAAACTAAATCTTCCTATTGGACCACTATATGAATTCGAGAAATTGATAAAATGTCAATTCAGGTGCACATTAAGGTATGATTTCCAGTGTTGGCAATCAGAAACTACACATGGGAGGAAACGGGATGCTAAAGAGGATGCATCCAGAGTGGCATTGAAATATCTGACAAAAACTTACAGAAAACAAGCGCTTCACATCCAACGTACACTTATTTTCAATTACAAGTTGGGGCCAAAGAAATCGGTGTTTGGTAAAGGTGTTAGACAAATTTCTCATTTTACCTTGCCAGGAAACGGATTACCACCATGTGAGATTTGGTTAAACCAACAATATCAACAACTCGGCATACCCATTATTCCTGATTCACTACCACAGTCAACACCACCGCCTAGGATTCTCTTGGCACGATTTATGCTAAAATATAATCTTGGTGTTCCATTGTTTGTAGACATTGATCTGCCATCAGCATCATCAATAAACATTAATACTGGTGATTGTATTGATTATATTGCTATAGCAAAAGCGATAGCTGATTCTGCTAGCGCTACATTAACAGCCAATTCTGCTGGTGCTACCACCACAACCACCACCACTACCGTCTCAATCAACACTGCCACTACTAGTTCCAACACTATAGATATCAGATTCTTTGGTGTTCTTTTTGCCTCTAAGTACTTCGGGTGCAACATATGATACAATTCCATAGACTTTATCTGATGATTTTTCATCAACTGGTCCACATAATCCCAAATCTGTAATAAAACAACCACCTCCTTGCATAAGTATATTACCACTATGTAAATCACAATGAATTAAATCTTTTTCATGTATACGATATAATGCATCACACAAATAATACAATATTTTAATTCTATCTTTTAATGTTAAATTCAAATGACTTTTTTGTAAGTAACACCTTAAATTTCCATCTGAAGCATAAGGTAAAACAATTGCATAATTTCCATTATCTGGGAATTTGGTTATACCATAGCAAGGAACAATCAGTGGCGCTTTAATTTTACAATAATTTATTGCCTGTAATTAAATAAAATCAATTAGTATTATATAATACAGTATTGTTTTTTGTTTTAAATGACAACTACCAACCTCATCAAAAAATGTTTTTCCTGGATTACTTGAATCATTTAAACTTTTTAATACTACTCTTAGCTTTCCAAAATAACTAAATTCCTTTTTATTTTCGTCATAATCAACTATTGTTCCTCTTGTCCATGTAGCAGTAAAAATCGAACTAAATCCACCTTCTGTCAACTTTGTTACTTTTTTAAATTGCTCAAAAGGTATCCATTCTAAAATATAGTCTGGCAGGGATGATTTCATTTGACATTGTTGAATAAAGTTGTCAACTATGTTATTTCCAGATGTCCAAGTGGTAAAAAGGCTCTGTAATTGTAAACTAATACAACCTTCACAGAACCTATCAGAATATTTTGTCAGTTTACACTTGTTACATTCTTTTGGTTTGCCTAATTTATCTCTTGCATTACCTAATTCAACATGATAAATAAACCTTTCCTTACAATATTCTTTTTCATTTTCAGAAAGCTCCTTGTTTTTCTTGACTAATGAAAAAAAATAATCTTTTCTACTTTCTCTATCAGAATTATTAACATTAACATCATTAAGCATTTCATTATTAATTTTATATACAAATTCCTTCCTTTCTGATGATAACGATGATAACAAATTATCATATGACATTATATAAAATATAAAATATAAAAGTCAACTTGGTATTTTAATAAATGAGAAGAACTTTTTTTTTGTGGAGCGGTGAATTGAATTGAATGGCGTGTAACAATTTTTTCGTACAACATTTTAATAATATTAATTGATAAGGAAAAACGAAAATTGCATTATTTAAAGAACGATCATGATTCAACAATAAAAGAAATTCTTTAAAGATTGAAAAGTGATAAAATAGAAAACAAAATTAAACTTACGAAAATAAACCTGTCTTATGTGTTATGTAAAGGTCGCTCTAAGTACTAATATTGATCAACCTATGTTATTTCAAACTCAGACACCAAAGACAGCTCAAGCATACTATTAATATTATTGCGTATTACTATTATAACTAACTTCAAAGTTAAAATTTTGAAAAAATATTTACATTTTATGAAATGCAATAATGAAAGAATGGTTTTAATTTGTAAAAAAGAGGAAAAAATAAGTAGTTTAATGAAGTAAATTTCTAATTCAAATTATAACATTTATAAACTTCTCATGATAATTATTCTTTTTGCATCATTGCAATATACATAGGATGATATAATAATTCTTTATTCGTCTCGGGATACACATTTTTACACTTTTTATAATCCTATTTTATCATTATCATTATTGCTTGCTTGTATCAAGTGTTTTTACTTGTATCAAGCATTTTTTTAATTAAGTCAAGTAGTTTTACTTACGTTAGGGGCTTTTACTTTAGTCAAATCGTCAAAATAATACTGGTGAGAGACTACCTTTAGTCAATACTTTAGTTACGTCAATGACTAAAGTCAAAAAAATCGTCATACATCATCAAGTGATAATGGTAAACTACATCAAAATCATATGAGCCAATATTGCATCAATTTCTTTTTTTTATTTTGAAACTAATTTTGTTTGTTTGGAATTATCTATTAGAGTGTTAACCAAATTGGCTGAAAAAAAAAAGGTTAATCATACCAAAGGGTTATATTGTTTTCAAGCTGAATTTATATCACTTGACAGATATTTCACCGTCTCAAAAGATGTTATTTTATAAACAAACCTACGTAGTAAAAATCTGTATCAATTTGACTAATTATATGCGATTACTATATGAATGAAGCTTTAATCATCTTATTCAAGGTCCAACGACATTTCATGCCTACCGCAAAGCATTGAAAGAAGGAATTAGATCATATCAAATCAGATAATTTCTTTATTGTTGCAGCATCCTCATGTAATGATAATAGGTTCGCATTAATACGAAATGGTATGCATTTAACCGCCAGGAATGTAGATTTCCAAGATGGATTTCAATGATTATGGGAAATCTACATTTTTTGTGAATTTTGGTACAGTAATATCATTTAAAATAAAAGGGAGGGAGATGCACTTATAATTATTCCTTTTGGTTTGATTATTTCCAGGTGCGCTCTTCTTCATGTTTTCAAGGGTTAAGAATTTACTCAAATAAGCAGGAAAGAATGTAAATGGTTCGGAAATTTGGGATGGAAAATGAAACATTATGATAAATCAAAGAAAGCAATTTATTTCCTTTATAGGTAAAATATTCACATTTCAATAATATACATTTATTAAAAACTAAATATTTTAGATTTTTTAAAAAATTTAATTAGTTGCAGGGTTTATAAAAAGTTTGTTACAAGATTTATTTAAATAATAGTAAATAGTTTACTTTTCATATATCTTTTAATTATCTTTAGAGAACAACGCTCTCTCAGCTTCACGGCGTCTCACCAGACCGGGTAATATCTTTCCACCACCATAAATATACTTGCCAAACTCAAGGGAAGCGCCCTCAATGTCACCTTCATTAATTTTCTTGCGTAATGTAGATTTTTTATAGGTATTACAGCCAAGATTAAAGGCAAATGAAACCAAAGCGGAGAACTGATTGGAAGTAAGACTGACATTGGTGAGTGAGCTAATACCCTTTTCGAACGTAACTAAATCTTTCCTAAGTAAAGCTTCGCCTTGGGCAATAGTTATGGGTGGTTTGATGTCATCAACATTGTTGACATGGCAAGCATGACCATAACCAATGGTTTTGATACCCTTATGTCATATTTAATTAGTTATTAATCATATATTCAATTGTTGTCAATATAATACAAGAATGGACAAACTTACCACAGGATCATTGTAAAAATTTTCTTCGAATTTCTCGAATCTTTTAATAAGCTCAAGACCCTCGTTATTAATTTTGCCATTGTTGGGGGAACCGATATTGGAAGATGAAGTGTTTTTACAACGTGGAAGGTCCGGAGAAAAACCGGAAGTGCCAGTTTTGACGAAAACATCAGAGACAAAGTTTCCATCAATCAACTTATCCCAGATGTTGATGCCTTGGACAGTGTCACCAGTGGTTTGGCAAACTATATCAACATGTGAACCGATAGGAACAGTACGAACTTTTTTAGCACTCAAAGAAGGAGCTGTGCGGACAGTAAGGTTTGCTGTGACAGGAAACGCTTTTGCATTGCTGACCATTGTCAAGGTGATTAAGCGAGTATAATTATCTTGATGAGAATACTTATGATTTAAATAGAAATGCAGTAGGCAATAGCGTTCGTTGGAACAATAATCTTTTTGGAGAAGATATTAATTATATGGCAAATAAATATATCGAGGACTGCCATTGTTACTTAGTTTAAATTTTGTACTATGATACTTGTACAAAAATCATAAAAATCATATGTCCGTGAAAATTGATTGGCAAATGATTGCTTAAATCGGAACAAGGATTTTGCAAAACGTGTGATTGATTTTAAGGACACCGGCTGCAACTTTTGATGATGTTTCCAATCCCCTTTGCATCGTATAAAAATGATTATGACACCTGGTTGCGACTACATTATCCCTTTTTTTGGGTTGCGACATGGAATACTATTTATTTGTTGAAATTTATGCTATAACCTGTTTATAGAGTTGTTTTCCATGGGATTTGTTTTCTTAATAAATTATAGTTCCAAGCCGAGATACTTTAAGAAAATGCCTAGAGAACCATCAGAACCAAGTCTGTTTCGTAGAATTAGATGATATAACGGGAATAATTTACATCTATATATATACATAAATGATCTTAAGTTATATATAAATTTAAAATTTAAACAAAACAAAAAAATAAAATTCACCATTTTTGAAATACAAGAGCATCTAAGACGACTGTTTCAAATTCCTTTGCTTTAATATTATTAATATTAAAGATTTTTTATTAATTAATTCATGTATTGTAAGAATATACCAAACCCGCAATACAATAAATAATCATACCTACCTACTACTTGAGAGATATGCGCGTATTACTATTAGCCATGATTCCTTCATCATCATCATTTTTTTTTAAAATTCTGGTACAACAAAAAATTGCATCGCTCGTGTTTTCTAAGAACAAAAACCATGCAGAAAAATTTAAACACGCTCAACATAAAAAAGGTTATTCTATTACTCCCGTCAATAGGGAAGTAAATTTCAGTGTTTAAAAAAATTTTTAATTGTATAATTCTGATATTTTATTATTTGGTGTCAGAATTATTAAAATTGTCCGCTGATACCACCGCGAGGCTCCTGGCCAGCAAGACTGAAAATCTTGAAAACCAGGTCTCAAACGACTCGAAGTATACATGTCAGTCAGCATCCACTTTAACCACCATGTATTTAAACACTCCTGTGGCCAAGATTTCGGTCGAGCCCTTCTCTTTGATTGACGAATACTTACCTAATCAAAGAGGCTCGGATGAAAGGCAAACAGGCCCAGAGTCCCCGTCATACCCCGTGCATCTTCCTTTCACATACTCTACGGGACACTTGGTCTCCAGGACTTTGTGATTTCAAGTTAATCTTTTTACTCAGCAGGACAACAGAATCAGTAAACTCTATTTGATACCATTCGGTATGTTTTTTTGATATTTGTTGTAATTATTGTTGAGTTGAATACCGTTGAACAAGTGTTGTTTGAGCTGAAGGAGGAGGGAGGTTGACCAGCATGCATTGTTGTGTTGGTTGAGCTGGTTGTTGTAATCGTTTGAGTTGGATATATTTATGCCCAATTAATAATAATAATTTAATGGGTCATAAAAAAAAACGAAAAAAAATGAATAATAACTGTATATACAGTATACAGTATATATACGATGAAAATAATTTATTTCTTTTTTAGGATGGAACGTAAACAAACAATATTTAATATTATTAATATTATTTACATAATTTTTTTTTATCCTTAATGATTGCTTCCCATAAATGGTTTTTAATATGATGATTCTTTTACATAAACACGGGTTGAAATTCCTTTTTGATTGGCCAATTTAATTTTTCACGTATAAATTTTAATTTTCACACACAAAATCGTCACTATGCTATTAGCGACGACATGGATTAGGCGTTATTGTGTTTCGCATATCCCAAAAGAGCACATATAGTCATCATTACAGCCTTCCCAATTGACCTACGTCACACATAATAGTTTTAATATAGAACAAACAGCCTGAATAAAAGACTTTGTAGAATATTTCTTAAAATTGGACACGTACTAGTGATAATGTAGTAGGCATGGTACACCACAATAATTATAAAGAAAAAAACTCTTTATAGCGAACTTATTATAAATAAATTGAAAAGTCCCTTACAACGAGATGAATTTTTTAACAAATTATGCACAATATATATATAACAAAGAAAATAAAATTGTCTGAATTTTTGATTTTAAACTATCAACTGTTTTTAATTCTTGGTAACTAATTGTAAAATTATCTGTCTAAACTACCTGATAATTATATACTGTTTCCACTTCTTCTACTTCATCAGAATTGTCAACCTCAGGATTTGGCTCCACTGCTCTAACGATTTCTTCATCAGTTAATTCTTGTACTGATACTTCATCCTCGATCTAAATAAAACGTTCTGCAACGATTCGATCTTGCAAATAAACTTGTAAATCAACCAAAGTTATTTTGACACCACTAAACAAGAGGATAATGTGTAAATTACTTTATTGTAAAAAGGATACTTTTTCCGAGTGCCAGAGCAATATATATATTGAGATTAAGAGTAGAAAATGAATTGGTTTTATCAAGTAAATTGGGTAGATTATTACTATGTTAGGTAAAAGTACTTTTAAATTTGATCGTTTTTACCATATTATTCATGCTAAGGAAATTGTTTGCATTTTGTGGTAAAACAATTAAGTTTAATAGATTCTGGGCGAAGATTACTTAAATCATCATGTAAAGGGTGCTGGATGCAAAGACGAAGAACAATTTTCAACTTTACAAAACTGCTCGAATTGAAAATACGAAGCTCAGAAGAAGAATTTGATTCTGATGTATATAATAATATGAATGATGATGACTTATTCCGAGTAGATGAAATAAACGACAATAATGATGTTATTTTAATTTCACCTTTTATTATAGATAACAATAAAACAAATACATGTCAATATTCAAAAAACGTCAATTGTGCAATATGGCAACAAATGAACTGATTGAAACTATTAACAAGATTTTACCAGGGAGCGCACAGTGAGCTTTTATTGATTAATTGCTTTTGCTACTTTTTAATTTGGCAAGATCTCTCTGATTCACGCTTTTTAATCTTGTGTATTCTTAAATCATGTATTGATCAATTTTATACAAGAAAAGTTGAAATCCAAGATCTCAAGCAAATCCCAAGAAGGCACACTGCTCATAGCTACGTATACTTGACCAGGCGCAAACATATTTTCATCGATGTTGACAGTTTTGTGAGGTAATGTCAATCCTTGGGTTTTGTGCACGATAAGAGCGAAGGCATTATGCAGAGGAAATTGTTGCCTTGATGCAGGGCTTCCATTGATATTAAAGTAAGTGGTTTCTTTTTGCATAGTCACCTTTGTGGTATTGTGGGTTGTCAGAAAGGTCACTTCAACGTTTTGAGGATCAGTAATTTTGATTGTCATGACCCATTGCAAATTCCATGATCAAACAACTTGTTGTTGAGTAACATCACTTTTGCATCTTCCTGAAGAATGACGTGCTTGTGAAGGTTTATGTAGCGGTTGAAGTGAAAATCTTCAGTTTGATTCTGATTGAGGATGTTGAGGTAATTTTTTTTTACAAATCAGTCAGTTAAATTTTTCTAATAAGATAAATGCAAGTGTGGCGTTTATTATGATTTAATTTAGAGAGAGTTAGTTCACTTTGTTACTTATTATTTTGGGTAACCACATGAAATTATGTTTAATTTTTTGGCATAAAAGTTAGAACTTTTAATTTAGATTATTAATTGATTATTATCATGGGCAAAAAAAACTTTAGTCACGATTGATTAGTTCAAAAAAAGTTAATTCAAATTCCGGGTTAGTAAAAATGCGCCTTTTTTTTTTATTATACAATTTATCATCAATTTTTGCTTTGGCAATATGTAGCTCTTTTATTGCCGTTTTTTATCTATTTATTTTATTTTTTATTAGATGATGACGGGTTGGAAGGGTCGAACGGAGTTGGCGCGGATCAGAAGGCTCATCCACCAAGTATTATGTTCTTTATCATCATTTTTTTTTTTATTATATACAAATCATTTATATTTAACAACTACTTCTTTTCATTATTTTCATTAACTATTTATATGCATCTATTGAGAAAGGTGAAGAAGCTTTCACTTTTTAGCTGTTTATTTTTCAAATGAGATTAAATTTATCAAATTTGTCTCTTTGTATGTAGATGTGAATTTTTTATTATTCGCGTAACGATTTTTCTAATCATTAAATAATAACGGTTAAACTTGAAATATTTCTATATTGGTGTTACGAAAAAATGTGAGGACGGCTATCCTATTTATATGTTTGGATTTAATAAATAAAAATAAAAAAGCAAGAGGCTTATTTTGATTGCATTCTCGGTTATTAAAAAGTCAAAATATTCGTTACACGATTCAATGTCAGTTTTTTTTATTCGAAATTTATGGCAACTACATAGTTAGTAATAGCCCTGTTAAAATAAACCTTTTGTAAAACACAAAGTCAAAGATGAAATTGATAAATACGGTTTCCAAATGGAACTTTGCATGCTCCTAAAATCGGAATGGCCATATGTTGTTATTCATGTAATAAACGCTGGACAAATGATTAAGAATATAACCACATTGGAATGGTGAGACATTGGCAATTATCATGCGCTAGAAATAAATATTGTGCTGTTAGCTTTGAATATGCTATGGAAGCATGATTCTAAGCATGCGTTACATTGATATGGATTGTGGATGTCTAACATTATCAGAAAAATCCAGCATGCTTGACGTGTTGAAAAAAAAAAATTCAAGCATGCACAAAGAAAATTTATTGAATACTATTATTGTCCTTCTGGACTTTGTGCTGCAGAATTAGCTAAACATTACAAACTCTTATGGGGAGTCCAAGAGGAGATGCATCAAACTAAGTTAATTTATAAATAATATTTTTTGAATTCAAACTATAACAGCACCAGGAAGCAGAGCCTCGAGTTTCCAACTCGTGTACTGGCTCATGTCAAAAATGAATTATGTTTTAGCTATAAATACTAAACCATAATCTACTAAACAAGACCGGGAAACCCCTATTGAATGTCACTGCTAACACTCACTACTATTCAATATTACTATAATGTTTAAAAATGTCACGCTCATTTTATATTCGCATTAAAAAAAGGTCACACTGTTACACTATAATTCGTAAAGAAAACAAAGAAATTCTCATCAGTCACGCTGATTCGTGAACATAGGCCACGAAAAAAGGTTACCGATTACACTATAATTCGCGGTATACTATTATTTTTATGCTACTCTTATTAAATATAATTGATTTTTTAAAACTTCTTTACAATCATTGTCAAAAATTATTTATTTCATTTGTTAATATTCACCTATTAGTGCTAAACAACCATCTCACTTGGAAGCGATTATCAAGTTGCAAAATTTAAAAAATCAGAGGTTACCACCAACAATAAATACTATTACCAATGATAGCAACGGTAGTGATATAAATAGCAGTATGCTGTGACTTAAAATATATTAATCATGCCATAAATAGCCCAGCAAGTTTTGGTGGGGGTAAAAAACCTAAAGATGTTGCATTTTCCTCAAAAATTTACTGAAAACGTAATTTTTTCTTAATAAATAGAATTTAAAAGAGCATTAGAGGCTGAAGCAACTTGGCATTTGGAAATTTAGCAGTTTACTGTATCCAATATAAAAAAAATACATATAATGAACATGCTATATGTAATAGGTGTGAAAAACTAAAATGTAATAAACATTTAAATGAATCAATCAATAAGGTAACAGGTCATTCTCATCATTAATAAATTGTTAAATGTTGTTGCTGTCAAATTGATTCACACAATTATAAAAAAGCAAGATTCGAATATATATGTTTGACCATTTGATTGGTAGCGTTATACAATAGGGTTTTCCTGGTCCTATTTGTACATTTAGGATGTATGGTGCAAGATGTCTATAACAGTTAATGTTTATCACATGGCTTTAAAAGCTTATTTTAAAAGACTTCAAAGTTAGGACATTTTATGTAAAATTGTAAAAATTTCGGAATAATATTCCCTCGTGTTTCCCAATAAAAAAGGAACATGAATGTCAATACTAGTATTGATAATAATGTTAATAGATATCAATACTAATATTAATAGCATATTGATAATAATCTCAATAGGATGTCAATACTAATATATACTAATAATGTTCATATTAATAAAATTTATTATTAATTATAGCAAAACGTTATACAATTAGACAATCAAATAATATAATTCATTCCATCATGAGATCCTTCAGTACAAAGGCTTGTATGAAATGTATCTTTGGTTGTCTATCCACAATTGTTAAAGGATGCAAGTGATTCCATGTATGATCATTGCTTTCCTGAAGAATATATATTGGAAAACCTGTTACAGAATCAACATTTCCGCCTTTGTAATACCAATCAATTAATTAAAAGGGATTAATATGTATAAGATCATCTTGATGTGCACTAATTTCATATGATTGTTCAATCTCCTCTATATCAACTACATCACCAACTTGTAATGTAATATTAATATAAATATCAGCTTCATGCTTGACAGTAAATTGAATAGAATCATAATAATTAATATGCCATTGTGTTATATCACCTGACTCTTGGTATATATCTCTATAAATTTTTCTAAAAATCAATTAACAGATTCTCTATAGAGATAATAGTGATAAGCCTTCTTTTTTAATTTTAGATGGGTCCCATTTTCCTCAAACTTGAATGTTTTGAAAATCAGGATGAATAGAATAGATTTCTAAATTTAAATAAATTGCTATATTATTATTATGCCCATAACCCATTTATATTCCTACCCAGTTATGTTTCATCAAGGAGTTGATGTACTAAACCTGCTAAACAATGAATAAGAGTCCTGAGGTGTTTGTATGTGTCTATTATGAATAAGATGATCAAGATATTTTTTTGAAGATGCAATCCATATTGTTTTGCTATATTTTCTTTAGCAGACTTTGTAAATGCTTTTTAATTTCTTGAAATTTCAAATTTGTAATATGACAATACCTACCATTTGCTTGAATATCAAAATGAAGATTACTAAAAATTTTCTGAGTTACTTCACATGAACAACACCCATGTTCTGCATTATGCTGTTGAACTCCTGCTATATCATTATTGTCTTGTGGCAAATCTGCAGTACACATACCTAAACCTCCAGAAACAAACACCTTTTCATTATTCTATTTATGGTATAAATGGTTTAGTGAATTCTGCAAATTTTCGCACCAAATGGAACAAAACCAATAAAAAAAAGGTTTTTAGGGCATTGTCACATTAAAAGTACCCTATTTCCAAATTGTAAATAAAGCCCACCAAGCTTTACCAAATGCACATAATATAAGCCAATAAAAATTTTTAAATGATGGAAGCCAGACGGAGAGAATAACTAATGGACTGACATAGTAATTGATGTTGTTGATGTATTTGCCTTATTTTTGGTCAATTACAATGTGTATATAAAAATTTCTTTGGTGAATCTTTAAGCCAGACACCAATATGTTGAATTACATCATCTATACAAGTAGTTGTTTGTTCTTCGGTTAACCAAACAGCATGATTCTTTGATTGGTTTAAACAATCAAGAGATCTTAAATTGCCTGGAAGATCTATATGATATATAATCTAACAATTTTTTTTTGTTATATTCCATTTATTTGACCTAATTGTTGACTTATATTTTTTTCATTAACATGATAAAGTACAAAATCTCCAGCTTAATAAAGTACTAAAAAATAAATGATAACACATGCAATTATCTTTAAAATGCAGAAATATAAAGCACACCATTTCCAATGTTATATTGATGTTTCCCAAATATTGGAGATCCTTTCCATACTTGTCCATGCCATAATTCTAATTTTTCTTCAATTTCAATACCAGGGCCAAAATATAACTTTGGATAAATTGATAGATTATTAAGAATATGTTGAATATGATCAAGAACGGAAAATGTAAAACATTCTTTAAAAAGTTTAGAGGTAGAAGGAGTATATGTTAGATTAATTTTAACTTTATGACTGCCAAGTGTCATTAATGGCAAGTTACATTGCATTTGTTTTAGTGTTGTAATGTTAAGTGAGAGTTCATGTGCATGAAAATCTGGATGTTGTAAGATTTTGATATGCATGTGATCCTACGGTTTTATTAAATATATTAATTAGTTGTTTAACAAAAAGTAATATAAATAATAATAACTATATATTATTATCTATCATATGTTTTGTATATCAATATCACAGACTTATTAGGAAAATAAGATTAGATGTATTTTGTAATCATATTTATTTTTAAAGATAAAGGAATATCATCACTGCCATTATCATATCCCC
Organism: Entrophospora sp. SA101; assembly: GCA_958430865.1. Lineage (NCBI taxonomy): Eukaryota > Fungi > Glomeromycota > Glomeromycetes > Entrophosporales > Entrophosporaceae > Entrophospora > Entrophospora sp. SA101. Next base: position 7,480 of record CAUDNR010000224.1, on the reverse strand, counting down.
ATATATAAATCTTCATTGATGCTAATTTTACTTGTATTATCTGATTGCCATATATAAATCTTATCAATGCTATTTTCACTTATATTATTGATTGCCACATTTAATCTTGGTTATTTTGATTATTTTCATTGTTGGTATTATTATCTCCTATATATAATCAGTTGAAAAATCATTTATATTGCTTTAAGAAATATTATTAAAGCTCTTATTATTTGTTATAAATAATATCCATAATATATATACTAGAGTAAATATAACCTTTTGGGAGTAAAAACAATTATGTTTTTATGTGTGTTGATATGCGTTGTGGTTTTAATTATAGGGAGGTTGTGTTAATTTATTTCGCAGATCACCAAGATTTCTACGAAACACGGATTAAAAATAAAAATAATAAAAAATCAAAAATAGAATAATTTAATTGTTAGTTATTATTATTTATTTTACAACGAATTCTATTGATTTAATAAATATTATCAAAAGATATAAAAATCCGTTGAAACGCGATTAGTAATTTCGTTTCAACGGGATTTTAAATGAAATTTAATATATGTTCAGCCACTTGTTGAAACGAGGGTTGTACTGTATTTTGATTAAAAATAAATATTAAATATTGAAGAAATTATAAGATAAAAGAACTACCAAAGGAATTGCATGGGAAATCATTAATGAATACCATCTATTCTGATGTAAAATATATTCTATATTTTCACTGTTATTATTAATATTATTACTATTGCTTATATCAGTACTCGTCTTTCTTTACATCCTCATCCTCATCCTCCTCTATTTATTAACCCATTTTATTGATTACTTCTCTCATTTTTTCTAAGATTCATTTTTCATTGGTAGAAATTTTTATAGTGGGAGCAACAACACCTTTTCTTCATCAAGTAATTCATAGATCTCAAATAATTGCTTGAAATCCTTCCATAGATTTTCCATTTCTTCGAATATTTTTTTTTTCACTGCTCTATTTTATCGATTTGATCCCGAAATATATCTATATACAGAGGTCGGTGTTACCAAATTAGGAAATAAAATTTAAAACACAAACTCCGTCCTAAAAGCCAAGAACAAGTCGCATTTTTATTGAATTGCTTATTGATAGAAAATTTTGTAAATATTTTTATTATTTGGTTGTAGTTTGATGAATTAGTGATGTTTATAATGTTCGAATGCAAGTTACCTTGATACTGATATCAATCAAGATTTATTTAAATCGCATAAAGAGGATTATTAAATTAATATTAATGTTTTCCATAATAGTAAATGAATATATTAATATGGCGATCACTTTACACAACATTAATAATAGATAATGAAAATTTTTTACCATTGGACCAAATATATTTATGAGAAGAAAATATACATATTATTATATTATTCAGCAAATAATTCTTTTGGCCTTTCAAACTAATGTGGCGGATTGATTCATAGAAAAATAAATAAATAAAATTTTAGAAACACAAACTTTTTGCTGGAACATATTTGGCGTGGTGTTGCTGTTGTAGTTCTATTGAACAGCTAGTTACTAATTTATTGCTAACCAATATCTTTATTATGTTAATATTAAGGAATAAGTAATTCCCTTCGACCGAATTGTTACCCGAGTATACTATTAATATTAAAATAAAACGATCTACAAAATTGTCCATCACGATGGTTACATTAGAATCTTCTATAGAAATTAAAATATTAATGAGTTTTAAAAGATTTAGAAAATTAAAATTTAAAGTCGAACAAACTTTTACCTTTTCTTTAAGTGATAGCAGGTCTTCCACTTAATGCCAAATAGCAAAAAGAAGTTTTTTTATGACAATTAATTTCACAAATAATAGTAATTAATAATAATATTAAAATTAAGAAAAAAAATATTTAAAATATGCCACAAATATTATTTCCTAGATCTGTGACATCGTCCTCAACCTCTTCACGAAATGGTGACAACAACGACGACAATAACAACAACAACAACAACAACAACAACAACAATAATAATAACAACAGCAACGGCGGTGATAATAATAATGCAACAATTTTTACTAGACTGTCTGGTTTGACTAGTATAATATCAGCAAGCTCCATGATTCGTTACATTATTTTAATATTTCTTGTAGGTCTTGTTACTGTATTATATTTTGCCACCACACAACAAGTATTAAAGCCTTCAGGAGTCGGTCCATTGATCGTTATTGATAACTTCTACCAAATTGACCGTAACAAAAATATTGGCTCGGAATCAACGACCGAGAACCAACAGACCTTTGATAGTAATAAGGTAGCACATCTCAATAGTGATTATTACACGTTGAAAGACAATGTGCAAGGTATATTATATGACCGTGGTGATGGCTGTAACACGTATAATCCATACAAACCTGAACAAAAACCAGCAAATGCAATAAGTCCAGTACTTCCTCCTAACGTTTTTCCAAATAAGTTTATAGGGTTGGTTACATCAGATACGACTAATTGCAGCATCGACGATAAAATAAATAAAGCAATAGAAGATGGTGTGAGTGGCGTAATTATCATTATGTATGACCTTGACGTTAACAACGCTCGAATACCCGTTTTCTCAATCGATTCTCAGGATTCACCGAAAATTACACAATCTCTAGAAGAAATATATAACAACTTTTCCAAAGGGATTAATGATAACTTACCCTATAGAGTGTTACGTGCCAGTCTTAGACCTTATCAACCAATAATTGTCAGTTCATGGCTGTTTGCAATGTTTGCAGTGGGTGGTATTCTGGTAATTTCATTCTTTGTCTCGATTCTAATACATATGAGACTTTATCGCATGAGAAGAAATCAACAAGATGAAATTAGAAGACAACGTGATGCTGAAGATTTAATGGGAATGAAGAAATGGACTTTGGGAAAAGAGATTGTCAACACATTTCCTGTCATAATATATCAAAAAAAGAAGAAAATTGTTAATGATGATGATAGCGATAAGAATAGTAATAAAGACAATAGCTCTACAGCTACAGGTCCCGTGGCATCAATTAATCGTACAGCGTCTATGAAATCTATTCGCTCAACTCGCTCAACTCGGTCCACTCGTTCAGTTAATGCTATAAACAATGCTACAAATCTCTATAATAACAAATCAAAAGAAGAACATATTATATTCATGGAAGAATCATCGTCATCTATTGATAAAGTTGTAGTAGTGAAAATTGATGATGTTGTGGATGATGATGATGATGTTAATAATAATTCAGTAACAAACGGTCAAGAAAAAATAAATAATGATAACGATAATAATAACAATAATGACAAGACTAAAGAAGAAGATTCAGATGAAGATGACTTAACTTGTGCTATTTGTCTTGAAGATTATGATAACGGTGATGAAATAAGAGAGTTGCCTTGTAAACATTGGTTTCATGTAGAATGTATTGATCCGTGGTTAATCAATAAGAGCAGTTCATGTCCTCTTTGTAAGAAAGATTGTAATCTTGACAGTAGTAGTAGTAATACTAATAATGAGGATGAATCAGGTGATGGGAATCATCTTAATAATAATATAATTGATAATAATAATAATAATACTGGCCATAATAATATTATGGGTCTTTTTGGTAATTTAGAAAGACTTTTTAGAAGAAATAGGTCAGCGTCAGGTAATAATAATAGTAACAATGAAAGTTTGAGATTGGAAAACATTAATAGAACAACAAGCTGATAATAATTATCATAATTATCACATGATTTACAATTTGGATATTTATATTATCAATTATACACATTTAACTAATTCATTCATTAAAAATTTTTCTCGATTATTATTAATATTTTTTTCATATTTATATTGTTTTTCAAAATACCAATGGGGGAAAAAATTTTGTTTTTTTTTTTGTAATTTTTACTTGTTAAATATTTTTGAATAGATAATTATTCAAATAAAAATTATTATTTAGAGGCAATAAAACAAAGAACACCAAAGAAACAGATATCTATAGTGTTGGGATGTTAATGTGGGAAATATTTGCAGGTCACCCACCATTTGACAATAGAGCTCACAATCATCGTTTGATTTTTGATATATGTGCAAAAGGTTTACGACCACCAATATTGCCTGGAATGCCTGAAGATTATGCACAAATGATGCATAGGTGTTGGGATGTAGATCCATCAAAAAGACCAACTAGTAATGAGCTTTTGTACTTTGCTAGAGATAAACTTAACGAAATTTTCAATGATAATAGTAATGATAATAGTGATGGTATTGGTAGTGGTAATAGTGATTTGCAACAAGTACACAAATCACATTCAGGCGCATATCATAAAAGTAGAATACTAGATGAAGATATTGCTAAATCAAAAAGCTTAAAAATTTATACAAGTAATGATAGTTCGTTAAATAGTCTTGATTTTAACTCTCTTCTCTTAAATGCTGAAGGTGAATAAAAATTTCATTATTAATTAAATTACTATTCATTAATTAATACTAAAAATGCTTTTTATTTACATTTAATTCTAATAATTAAAAGAAGGAATCAATGAATGACTAATTTAATCTCCACTATAAATTATTCGTTATAATTATTTGATTATTTTATTTCTTAAAGCTAAATTATTTTGAAATAATAAACTTTTTGATTCTTGTTAAATGGTGGTATCATTTCGGCCAATTAAAAATTATGGCTTAACTTTTGGATACTCTTGTCAGTTAATTAGTTTACAAATTTACATTGGTTACCTCTTTCTTTCACCTAGACGAATCTGCGAGCACACTTAATGGTACCTTTTACAAAACTCGAGAGCTTCTATAAAGTTTTTTTTATTCACTTGCGATTGATTTATTCGTTTACATTTATTGACTCTCTTGGTTTACTTGAAAAACAACTTAAGTAGCTTGCTTAACAACTTTACGTTTAGTATTTCCAATTAACCTTTTGACGGTACTTTGTTAATACTCACTAGTTAACCAACGTTAATCCTAACCTTGCTTGCTTGTTCACTAAAGCAAAACATGGCTTTTATCAAAGCTCCACAATTGTTACCTTTTACCAAAGAAAATAAAGACAATATTTTATTTAATGATTAATTTTTATCTGCGAAGACCTTAATGAAATTTTCGTTGATCGATACAATAAGGATAAAGATAAAGATTATTGCAAAGTAACTTAATCAATAAATATTGATATTATAATTATTTACATAGTGATTTTGATAATAATTAATATACTAAAATTAGTTAACCTGGAACATAAAATACCAATCATGTATTCAGCAAAAACAAAGGAGAGATTGGGATACACGAGAAAAATATAAAAAAAAGACCTTGTAATATATATTTATGAGTTTTTTTTTGTAAGTTTTTATATTTTAAAGCAATTTTACTTGCGTAATTTTTGACTTAATGGCAGCGATTTTGACGTAATAGTTTTACAACTTTGGTAACATTTCGTCAAATAACATTATTATCGCTTGTAGAAGTGTGGAATCTTGATTTCAAGAAATAAATGAGCAGATTTGTTTTCATTGTAACTGATTGGATGGTCTAACTTAAGAAATAAACCTATAGTAAATTTCATCATCACAACTCCAACACCAGTGTTTTAGAAAGTCATTGAAACTAAAGAAACTTCACGTACCTCCCAATTTATTTCAGAATCTATTGATCAGGTGATAAATAATATAGATCATAAAAAATTAGCTGCAGTGACACTGATAATGATATATAGTAATGTGAAAGAAACCCATGAGATTTAACAGACCTGTGTTCAGATCAACGATTTCAGAATCATCAGAATTAATGATTGACTTTGTATTGGCTAAACATTTTGGTGTTGGCTGATATAATTCTCCTTCTACCCGGAGATATTGATATGTCACAATATTAATATAGATCACCTCAATGCGTACAAGAATCCATTATTTAGAAATTTCTCTATCTTTCTATCAAATTTTCTTGCAAAACTAGTTGCGTGGTTATCAATATTTTAGTCTATGAGAATTGACCGCATTTCACCTCGATAATATTTCTCAACATAATATGTATGTATGCACTCGTCATCCTTTGTTACCGAAAGCTGTGCGGTCTGTCCCAACGGGTTGAATCGGAGCCGGCACCGGGTTGCTGTTTTTTATAATTACAAAATACCGCTAATGCTAATTTTATTTTCTCTTTTCGTCATAGTTCAGCCTGAAGCACTCTTGGAACCTCCGCATATCCTTCTACGTCTGTTGAAATATTAAAAGCATATGCTTGATTTCTTATGGAATGTACTATTGTTTGTCATTTACTCTCGTCGAATTGAGACTTTGGCGTGATCTATTTATATATTTTTTGAAGACTATATTCTCTCTTCTAATGGTTCGAATACACTTGGATATATTCCACCATCAGTTTTTAAGCCGAATATCCTTCTCAGTGCCTTGTCAGTCAAAAGTTCGCCTTGTGACTCTGGCCATTGCTCATTGGGCCCAGTATCTATCTCCTTTCAGGATGTGCCTTTGATTCCAAAAAATTCAACTCATCCCCGCCTAAAAAAATTGCCAACTCTTCTCTTGACATATGATTTTCAAAAATAGGTTTATCTCCTGATGTACGAGTACCAAAATTTTTGCTGGTTCGTAGTTTCTTTAGATGAGAAAAAGAAATTCTGTGTAATTATTTGGGATGTGGTCTGCATAGTACCCAAAAAAGTTCTCAAGATGTTTATGGATTGTTTGACTAAAGAGCATGCTGGTTATTATGAAGAAGTGTTAACTAATTACCATGCCAAACGCCTTCAACTGCAAGAGCTTAAGAAAAATATGCGTTGCCAAATGACCAAACACACTTTTTTCTCATATTATGAATTCGAAAAAAAGGATAAGCAAATCATAGTTTTTTTTTTACTCGAGTCCTTGATGAATGAGACAGATGTAACAATGGAATAGATTGGGGGTTGAAAAAAATTGTTTTTTGATTTACACTTTTTATTTATCTTTTATATCTTTTAATACTGGTTCGATGTACTTTGTTATGGATTCATTTCTTTAAAGGACATGTTAATAATTACTATTAAAAGAAGCTTCTTTTTCAAATTTATTTATTTTATCTAATAAAAAACGTATTTTCATCAGGCAATTCCTAATTCATCAAGATCTTTGACCCAGAACTCGTTTTTGAAATTGTATCGAATTCAAGTAGTAAAGTTTTTTCCATCATCGTAATTTTTGATATATAATGTTGTAGTAATATTTACACTGATTGTAATAATTGCTGATGTTATTGATATAAAACTATTTAATCGAATTCTTCTAATGTTGAAATTCCGGTTGCAGGCAATTTCATCAGTGATTCATATCATTGATGTCGAGTCCAAATTCGAACATGTTGTATATAGATTAAATATTCCGGTATATATGATTTATGTTGTGAATGTTGTTGAAGAGGCCAGTGTTGTGACCCGAAACTCCGAGTTTAGGGAAAACCCGAAACAGAAACTAACAGAAACCACCCGAAACTAGTTTA
>CAUDNR010000223.1:2184-17477 GCA_958430865.1 Entrophospora sp. SA101 | reverse complement strand
GAGCATAACTTTCAAATTTAAAAAATCTATGAAAAAGAAAATTTGAGACAAATTTTTTTTTTAGATTAATAGACTCCCTTTTTAAAGCCGAATTGAATGGTGGCGAGTTTTTAAAAATCCAATGTGTGGATCACATAATATTTCAAAAATTTTAACTTTTGAGTATAGATGATCCGCACTGTAATAAAAATTAAGAATTGCGAAATTAGTTAATTTCGGCCAAAAGAGCCTCCAAATTAATTCCGGTAACATATATATGAATGAATATGAATGAACATTTTTACATTTTTTAGAAGCTTTAATAATAAAAATATGATAAAAATGCATTTTTTATGGGTAGAGTGAGTCTTTTAACAGAATATTTAAATATTTTCATATTCATATTTGTATTGGGCCTAAATAATCTTATTCTACCCATACTGTATTTATAGGCTTTTAAACCTTGAAACATTCAAACGAGTTGCACTTGATTCCGATGAAATCTTATCACATGGTTTAATTATTGGATTTTACCAACCATCTTTGAATTCCATTTAAATTTCAACATGTGATTTACCAGATACAAGATCTTTATTTGGAACGAACATTGAATTTGACAGTGTGTTTTGGCGACTAAAATAATGGCTAGAATAACAACTTTTAAATATAATAAACAGCCTTATCTTACATCTTTCAGAACAGCGACAGAAGATTTACTTTTGAAATGTAATATGTTTTGAAATTCTTTTTTAACATAGTCAAGGCACTCTTGTTATAATGACATTTTCTCAAAGACAAATGTTTATAAATATAAATTTACTTTTGTTGTAAGGGCATTAATTCACTATACATCCAGTTATACTAGTATAATGGCATAATTTGTCAAAACATATAATAATGTGATCAGGGGTGGAATTCCGAACGGGTCGGGTCATAAATTTAATTTACCTGCTTAAATATATATTTTAAAAATATTCATTTATTTATTGATTAAATTTATTTTAGAATTGGATCCAAGAATCAAGAATGAGAGCAGAAATATATTGATATTGCCAAAAAATACTAACTGATAAATACAATGAATGCTATTATAATGCTGATACTGCTGTTGTTACTAATGTTTCTGCTACTAATAATAATAATGAAAATATTTTTTTTACATTTTCATTTAGTATCATTAAGATTTCCACTCCAAAATACTTTCAAAAAAAAATAAAAATAGCTTTAGCAATAATTTGGGTTTCTTAATATTTTTTAAGAATAAATGTAAAAAAAATTATATAATCAACCTGATTTAATTTAAATAATTTAAAAATAATTTTGCCTAGTTTTTGCATTAATAAAAAATAGTTGGACTATAAAAAATTAATTTTGTTTGGTGTTTTGGCAATTTTGGATACAAAGAGGGACTGAAAACCCTAGTATCAATTATAATGAACTAGAAGTAAATTCTTGAACAGATCCACTACAATATTGAAAGGTAATAAATTAATTATCTAGTATATTTATTTTTCAACATTTATTATTATTTTCAATAATTATAATAGGTTCATGAAGCCACCTCTAAACCTTTTTGAAATGGCAGGTGATTATCAGGCAAGAATCATTTTTTAATGTTTATTTATATATTTAATTTGTAAAAATAAATAAGTATATTATTTAATATATACTGCAATTAGTCACAATTCAATTTTCATATGCTGCAACTGCAACTGCAATCCAATTTTTATATTCTGTAATTAGTTTCAATTAATTGAGGAGCCATCTTTAATGTAAGGAATAGGTGTACAGTGCATAACATAACAAGCCATCTAATTACTGCACCGCATGTACCAAATTCAAGAAAATTTTCAATTTTTTTTATTACTTCATTACAAAAAATGCAGTTAAAAAAATAAAATCACGTGATTAATATTTTTATTCATTATTTCTATCAATTTCTTCCATAATTTTTTCAGGTATTCTTCTATGTGATTTATATTTTTCCAAAGCATACTCTGCCTGTAAAACTGATAGGCCTTTCCTATAGCACTTCATATATTTTACTGATCTTAATGCATATTTTCTTATTTGTTTTAATGATATAGAATCAAAGGCTCTTGGTATATTTTCCTTTAAACCTTTCCAGGTATAATCACAATGTTGTCTTACATACCTTTTGGCATTTTATTTTCAAAAAATTAAAAAGGTTTAAAAGGGCTAAAAAGTTAAAATTTTCATTTGAATTAGAACGCGTTTCTCCCTAATTTTTGTTAATCTCGTGTACACGTAATTTTGCCAAAAAGTTGAAAATTTTAGGCACGTGTAGCATAAATCGGGCCAAAATTATATGTATCAAATTTATATGTAACATATAAAAATCACATGATTTTTAAAAGCTTAAGGCTCCTGAACCAAGCAGTATTTTTTATTATCTCAATGATAGATTGTAGAGCTGATCAAAAGCTATCAAATATCATCTTTATCTTTTTTAGATAGCCATTCAATATTTTCTTTTAGGTTTTAAAATTAGTCCATTTTTATGTGATGGTTTATTATGTTACGCACTGTATCAGTTGAATCTTTTTGACTAGCGTTGGTTGCTAAAACTATTTTGAAGAGGCAAAAGTCAAAACTAAATCAAAATCAAAATTAGTTTCAACTCATGGTGAAACCTTTTGACTTTCACACAGTTGCGAAACTCTCTAGTTTTGGAAACCAACACTATTTTGGGCAGTGGTGACCTAATTACAAAAAAATGCATTTGGGAAAAGAAATAATTCAAAGCATGCATGTGTCTGAAGAATTAACTTAGAGACAATAATATTACTAAACTGTAAATTAACTTTTAGTTATTTTTAAAAATCCAGTTACTTTACAATTGTATTTTTTTAATTTATTACTGTATATTTGAATATCTGGCCTGGGTACTGACCCTACCCATTTGGGTCAGGTCAGTAATTAAAAAATTCAGGTAGGATTAGGTATGTCATTCAACCCAACCTATCCCAACCCATTCGGAACTCTAAGGTAAACTTACCAGCATATATAAATGATTCAACAACAAAATGTAATAATGAATCTATTAGATATAAAGTTTTAGTTCACTTGTAACAATTCAACATGATATAATTATTTTTGCGAAACATGTAACATTTAATTTAATAACATAACACATGATTATTTTATTTGTAACATTCATTTATTTCATGTTGTTTTATTTATCTTATACCTATGTCCTATAATCATCCGGATAGATTGATAAGTTTATTAAGTTTATATTATATTAAGTTTATATTATATTTATATTATATTTATATTATTATTTATATTAGTTTATATTACTATTTATATTACCAATCTTATGTATTTCTTATAAAAAGGACATCAATTTAAGTTAATTAAGATAACTTGTAATTTTACAATAATTAAATTACTTAATTTGTTTAAATAAATCATTTAAACATTTGAATGCTTACATCACTATTTAAAAATACAGTAGTTTAGAGGTTACAAAATATTGTCATCTTCATTCTAGTAAAGATGATATTGGAAAAGTTTATGTTGCTAAAAATTCTGGTGGCTTGAAAACTTCTTTGAACTTCTAAGTATGATAAAGATGGTAATTAAATATTTAATTATCTAAAGACAATAAAAAAGAAAGACAATATTTTATTTTTTTATTTAAATTATAATGAAAAGGTATCTAGCCTATAATCCTCCATTTCTTTTTATTAAGCAAACAGGGTCTAATATTTTACCAATTATAATCTTTATATCATAGATTAATATTCTGCAAAAAAACAAATTTAGTCAGGTGACCTCAAAGACCCTTTTTGCTACAAATGGTATCATTGAGATATGCAATTTTGCACATTTGCAAATAATACATTGTTAAGAAGTATAAATTTTTGTAAATTTTATTTTATTTTAATTATTTGAAAAACTTCTAGTTCATCAAATCTATTACTACTTACCATATTGATGTTATTATAAACCCTTGATGTATAATAAATAATACCATCTATATGAAAAAGAAGATCACTTACACCAAAAATAGATAAAAAAGAATCACCACAATGAATTGCTTGCAGATAATTTTAACATAGCTATTAGCTAATTAATCAGTATTAATATCATTTCTATATATGCAGCCCAAAGTATTTTGACACTGTCATAAAGGGGGTTACACATGTAGTAAAGGGGTGTTACACTTATGTTTTAATAGTGAATGCCGTAATTAATTTCTACTTTCTACCATCAAAATTGGAATAATTTTGACCATCAAAATCACCAAACCAATTTGGGCTGCATGTATAATCATTTCTATTACTTATATTAAATATAAAACTTTTATTCATAAAAAAATTTTTCCATTCCAATCAAGTGGATTATAACCACCAATTATTTGATTTGAATTTTGTATTTTACCAACTACAAATGTCTTGTTGATGCCATCACATTTTTGATGAAATGTTGTAGGATTTACATCATCTCTACTGCTGCAATATAAAAGTTTAAACCTATATTTAACTTCTTTGTGTTCTTCAACAAGTTTCTTAGAAAATAATGGCCTTTTATATTTATCCAACTTGCAAAGACAAAGCAAGCCTTTTATTAATTGTCATTGATTCTAATTTTAAATTTCTGTAACAAGCTTAATTCTTGTTGTCTATCAGGAAATAGATAATATTGTAACAGGTTGTTCCAGTAAAAAGTTTCTGATATTGTTTTTGTAATGCTGCAATTATATTATTTTTTCAAAACAAGTAATATAAAATTCATTACACAATTCATTCCATCATGAATCTTGATTTAACAGATAGTTTGGGCAATTAGGAAAAATTTTCCAAAAATCCATTAAACTGAGTTATTTGCTATAGTTGGCTTGGTCTAAAGACCTCCTAAATTTTGGGCAAATTTTAAAAGTATCGAAGTCACTTTCTGTCCTACCTTTTAAAAAAATAGCTCTATTAATTGATATAATATGTCATTAGTTTTAATGTAATAGAGAGATTTTCTCAAAAAAATTATTTGTTGTAGAGTCTATTCTTTTTTAAAACATGTACTTTACTATGCTCGCGAGGAATTTGTCCACTATGATCATTTCTAAATTTAGGAAAAAATATTACCAAATTTAGACTAGCTATCGACTATCTTATCTAAATTTGGAAGTAAGAAAACTAAAATCACGTGAAGTCCTATTTTTGAAAAATTTTATTACATTTATGAACGAATTACAAAATTGCTATTTTTAAAATTGGCCGCATGGCGCAGCAATAGGAGGTCTTTAGACCAAGCCAACCATATATCAAGAAAATTTTTATTAAGGTTTATTATGGAACTGTTCTTTGAACTTTATCCATAAAACTGGGATTTTTAATTAATATCCACTAAATTGAGATTCACCATGTATTTCTTTTGTTATTTGTATGGTACAGGACACCTAGTCCCTACAACTTTCTGCGCCACAGTGACAGATTTGGGAAAAAATTCACAATCAAAAATGCAATAAAATTTTTACAGACACGTGTTTAAAAATAGGTTTGTCACGTTGCATTCTCTTTATTAGTATCACGTGATAAAAGATCTGCAATACAGTTTTCAAATTTTTCAATTCTTCCAATTCATTCATTTTTAATATAAAAAATTTGTGTGTAACATGTCACTTTGGGGGATTAACATAGTAAATTTGTTAAAATTGTGCAACTTTAAGGCTTAATTCCTCCACAACAACATGGCATATCAACAAAATGAAAATGTCATTTTGTAGAAAAAGGTCTTAGCTTCAAAATGTCATCTTGTTTTTTTGGTCACACATTTCCATTTTTGGAGGAGTTAAAGGATTTGCAAGACTAATAAAAGTTGTAGGGGCTAGGTTTCCTGCACTATAAGTATATTTTACATGGAATTCAAGAATAAACTATTAATAAGGATATTTAAAGTATTTTGATAAGCTACACAATTTTAACTATTTTGATTGTTAGACCTCAATAGCCAATAATCGGGCTTTTATCTTATTTTAATATAAAACATAATAAAATGTCTCTATTGATCGGTGGACCACAAATTAATGTTATAACTCTGTAACCTCTTGCCTGAGTTGTAATTTCTTAGTTGTAAAGTCATCTTTACCCTAGAAGTCTGGCTGCCTTTTGGCTAACATGTTTAACCAGCTCAGGTGCTTGCAAGGGGATATCAGAAATGCCCTTGACAATGAAGCAGCTTCAATAAACTCCAGAGTATACATGCAGCCCAAAGTATTTTGACACTGTTTTAAAGGGGGCTACACATGTCATAAAGGGGTGTTACACTTATGGTTTTAATAGTGAGTGCCATAATTAATTTCTACTTTCTACCATCAAAATTGGAATAATTTTGACCATCAAAATCACCAAACCAATTTGGGCTGCATGTATACTCCAGAGCCATGTGCTCCTTCCTGAAAATTTAGTTGTATTACTTCCTTTTCAATTTTATCTTTATTGTACACAACTGCTTCATGCAAGTAATTTAGAATTCTTGTCCATTTGTCTGTGTATTTGAAGGAATTCTTGATTGCTGTAACCCTGTCTAATTCCTCCTGAACTGGCTTAAAAATATTCAGGAATATACTAGTTTAAAAACAAATAGGATGTCAAAAACCCATGCAATTATGCAAAATTAATAAATGTATATTATTTAATGCAAATAAGAAGCAAATATTTTTTATTTTATTAGTAAAGAAAGAAAAAACATGGAAAATGCAATTAGATTTGGAAACAGATTAATATTTGTGCAATGCATTACATAGCAAATACAGCTTAGTCCTCAATATATAATTCCATGTCATCAAACCAATTAAAAGATTTATTAATTTTAATTAGACATGATAATATTAAGCATGATATTAAAAGCAAAATTGCTTTGACAATGGACATATGAACATCCATCACATATCTAGTATCCATTACATGAATTCACAAATGAAAAAGATGATATGCTACCAGATTATATCAGGGTGGAAAATGCAATTAGATTTGGAAACAGATTAATATTTGTGCAATGCATTACATAGCAAATACAGCTTAGTCCTCAATATATAATTCCATGTCATCAAACCAATTAAAAGATTTATTAATTTTAATTAGACATGATAATATTAAGCATGATATTAAAAGCAAAATTGCTTTGACAATGGACATATGAACATCCATCACATATCTAGTATCCATTACATGAATTCACAAATGAAAAAGATGATATGCTACCAGATTATATCAGGGTACTATATAGTCTATTTGATGGTCTGTTGGTGTAACATTTTAACCATATTTAGTATTTTATCAATGGCAATGAAGCATACCAAAATTCATTGGTATCAACGAAGTCTACTGGCAACCCTCGGATCATATCAAGATTTTGACATGGGAGGTAAAATTATATCACTTACTACAGACAACACAACCAACATGGTATCTATTGGAGAAAAGCTATCAAATGAATTGGAATTAAGATTTGGAAAACATTATAGATGTGTATCACATATCATAAATCTAGCAGTAGATAGAACTTGTCAATGATCCATCTAAAAAAATTAAGCAATATCGTCATAAAAAACAAACCTTTTCTGATGCCAGTTTTAGGCATTGAGACAAGGTGGAATTCCACTTATTTAATGATTGAAAGATTCATTGAAATAAGATCAATTATTGAGTGTTTATTTAATAATAATTATGGAGAATTAAAATACTTAACACGTCAGATTGGATGCATATTGATTGGAATAAGTTTTATTCACCATCTTTTATGTTTTTTTTATTTATAAAAGATGCGTATTTATTTGTTTTAGGAATTATACCATATCTTAGAACCAGTCTATGAAGCAACCAAGTTATTATCATCATCGTCTTCATATCCAACAATTGGTGATGTAAGATTAGCTTTTATTTGTATGTTCATCACACCAGATCATTATCTCAATGCACTACAACAATCAATGAATTTCAGTAAAACTTGGCGAATATTTTTAGATTGATCACCATTATTAACACCATTTTAGATCCTAGAACAAAGTTAACTAACTGCATTTAGGCAATTTGGAGCAAATAATATTGCAAATGAAATATATAGTTAATGAACTTCAAATATAATTTCATCGTGACCACAACAATATTCAAAAAATCAAATTCTGCCTGTGATTACTTTTACAACATTGTACATCAAAATGTAACTACACAATCTGAAGATAGATAGATACTTGAGAACTCCAGTTTATCCGGGCTATTAACATCCTACATTTAGAAGGGTTGACTGTATATATTATATTTTATTTATTATGCCTTAAAAAATTTATTATTATTATTATTAGAAAAATTTATGATTGATTAATTAATTATATATACAAAATAATTTCCAAATATGATAATAAAATTACTTTTAAAATTAATGAATATTAATTATTATTATTACTATTATTACTATTATTTGTTGTTATTATTATTACAAATATTAAATATTGTTATTATCTTACAGTCGAAGATTCATCATAAAATCTTAAATACCAAACTAAAATACCAATAATTCCAACTATCAATATCGATGAAAATGCTGACATCAATTTATTATAATATTTCCATTTAAAATCGGAACTAGTAAAAGGTCTACGAGGATAAATCGACCCAAGCCACCATAAAGGAGGAAATAAAAACCCTAATAGAAATAATATTGAACCGTAAGGACATATGGGAGATTCCTCTTGATGTTTTGATGCTTTGTAGAATGAATTTTGGTTATGCGTTTGATATTTATAAAAATTTAAAGGTGAATTTTTTTTTGATAATTTATGAGAATTAGCAATGTGATTTCTTTTTGATCTATTAGCATTAGTATTAATAGCCATAATATCACTATCACCATTGCCATCGTTACTTTTAATTTTTAATTTTTTCTTTCTATTTCTATTACTTTTCTTTTTATCTTTTATATTGTTCACGTCATCATCGTCATCATTGTCATCATCGTCATCATCGTCATCCTCATCACTACTATTACTATGTTCACCACTACTACTATTAGGATTACTATTATCGTCACCAGGATTTCCAACACCAGCACCAGCAACAGATGATAAACTGTTACTATTATCAGCAGATGACGATATTGTATCTCCATTTCTTTTTGAAGAGGTAGATTTCATAGTATAAGAGTCGTAAGCACGAGTATAATAAGTATAAATCCACGAAGGCCATGATCCTGAAGACGCTTGAGACTCTCTTTTATTATCGGTATCCTCGCCATAGCCATTAACACTTGAGGTGGAATCTTTTAAACCTTTCTCAACGTTTGATAATTCTAGATTTTCTAATGGTTTCAATGGAATTACAATTTCACTTGGATCTATTATTATTGATTCTTCCAACTTTTGATCTTCTTTTAATTTATAATAATCATCGTCGTTGTCATCGCCATCGCCATCGTCATCGTCATCATTGTTGTTGTTATCATAAATTATTTCATCATTACTTGCAAATTTTATAAATTTTTTTTTTTTTTCTTTTGAAAATATCTTTTTTTTTGCCGTTGATTGCGGTGGATGATTATCATTATTATTATGAAGTTTTTGTGATTGTGATGGAAGAGCAACAGTTGATTGAGATAATTGGGCTAACTTAATTTTTGATGGTTTAGATATTTGTGCTTTTATAGCTGCATATTTTAATGGAGCGTTACTTCCTATCCCATAGCCTCCTATCTTTAATAAATTTTCAACAACCTGATATTGCCAGCTATTTGGTTCAAAGTTAGCATTAACATTAACATTAGCATTAGCGTCGACATTAGCAATCGGTTTAGGTGATGTGATGATATTATTATTATCACTGAGTGGTGACGATAATGATGGTGGCGGTGTTGATGGTGATGACGATGGTGGTGATGTTTTTGCGATATCTTTTGTAATGGTAATGACCGTGGCTTCAGGTTTGGGAGTAAACCCAGGGATAGAATTTTTTCTTTCTAATGACACCGTGAAAGATTTATAATTTTTTTTAGTTTATGAATTATTGATTATCTTTTTAGTTTTATAATAATATATAACTATTATATATTAACTATTAATATTTAGGTAAAAATGTTAATGAAAAAACATTTTTTTTTTTAGGAAAAAGTTCAGAAATAAATCTTTTTGGAAATTGATAAAATCAAATGACGACGGTATATTAATTAACCTATTTATGAATAAATAATTCTTTCTTACTTAAATTGGGTTTTCTATATAATATATATATACGTGTGCATCAATTTTTTTTAACCAAAAATTTATAGTTATATTGTTTTATTGTATTTTTGTTTATATTATATTTATATTATAATTTTATTTGTGAAATGTTTCTATTTTTTTACTAAGCAAAAATAAAAAAGTATAATAATGATGTTTTCTAAAGTTCAACAGTAAACTCGCAAGGTAGTTCATGTGAAAAAATTTTTTCTACTCGAAAATTAAATTTCACTTCTTTAAATAAGATTTCTGAAAAAATAAATAATTATGATCAATCAGTCTATTTATACATATGTATAAGTCTCCCATACATTCATTACATTCATTTTTTTAAAAAAATATGGATAATTTTTGGTTAGATTAATATTTAAATGATATATCAAGAATTGTTGATGAACCTTAAAATTCTATTTGTCAACCAACACAACATTTATGCAATTTTACATAGAGAGGGGGATTCATTATTATTCAGAGTATTTTGCCATAACTTTAAATTCATTGTTACACTCATCCCAAATTTGTAATAGACGTAATTTTTTAAAAGTATCTTATTTAATTGGTTTATTTCTTATTATTTTTTGTTTTTATTTATATCTTGCAAAATGGGTAATTTGACACATTTTAATATATATTCATGCATATCTCAAAATCAAAATCCCATGCTAAATAAATGGCTAGAATTAGATCAAATCAAATACATAACGGGAAATTCCTTCTTTACACCACCACCATATTTTAATTCAAACTCTCAAATAATAATAACATTATAACATTACAGGAAACCTCTTCCACCATCTTTGACAAACAAACAAATCTTAATATTGATAGCATACATATATAATCTTTTAATAATAAATACCCTCATCATCATCATCATCATCATCGCCTAATATACCAATTGCTGGATTTTTTTATCGATTTCTGTTTTTCAACCAAATTTTTTTTCCCTGATCTGTTCTCATTATCTTCAATTACATCCATTGACAAAAGATATTTTTCAAGATCTAACAATAAATCAAGCAATAATCAATTGATTGGATCGATTAGATATAATAGTATTATTGGTGCATACCTTCTAATTTCATACTAACGTTGATAATCTAACCAATCGTTGTGCTAAATTTTCATTATAATTAACAAAATAGGTAAATTTTTATCAGGATAATTTGGTATGGATTGATCCCCAATTATTCTAAAAACTTGGTTGATTTATGTTAAATCATCGAAATATATTTAATGATTTACATTCTACAATCCTAAAAAATAAATTTGAACTTTATTTCTCCATTGTGTTAAATAATTGTAATTATTATTCACGGATCTTTAAGATAAATGTGCAACAACTGGTGCTTCTTTGGTAGTTTCCATAACCTCTTTAACCAAATCTGGTTTAGGATTTGAAAATTTTCCACGGGTTGTTTCAGCTTTCATTTCAGCTATCCTCCCTTACTAAGTCAAATTTTTTAAAATAACATTAACAATAATAATAATAATAATAATAATATTATTATTATTATTATTAATTGTAATTTCAATTCATTCGTCCTAATACTACTAGCTACTTTTCTTTGTTTGGAATTTACCGGTGTTCCATTAAGATTCTAATTCGTCAAGTTCCTCTAGAATTTTATCTTCTAAATGTTTATCATGTTTATCTTCTTATCAAGTTCCTCAGAAATTTCTTATTCCATTGGCCCTTAATTATAACACGAGCACGTAAAAGGTCATTTCTATTTCACACAATTATAGCCACTAACTTATTTGTTAATAAATTTTGTAAAAAAATATTTGATGTGAAGAAAATTATTCCCGAATTTGTATCCCAATTTTTTTTAAATAGTAATAATGATAATGATCAAATAATTCTTTTATTGTTATACGACCTACTAAAACAAATATAATCTATATTTATCAAATCTGCCTTGAACTCTGATTTCAACCATCCATATTCATATCACGTAATAAGATTACACATTCCTGATCTAGAATTGTGGCTCCCTGTCAAAATCCTACCGAACATGGTCACGTGGTAACAATAAGATTATATATTAGTACATCTCGGTAATCGCATATATGTTTTAAGAAAGCTAGTGTTTTAAATGTATGTACAAATGAGTATTTTATCACTACTATTACTAACTATCGCCGTAATAATTTTCACACTACTATCTTTTCTTCAAATCCATTTGATATCTTGTTTTTGTTTCATTCCACATTTATAACCAATGATTTTCGATGATTTATATTGAGAATTAATCTGCGCAGCAATTCAAAGCAAAAAAAAAATAAGTGTGTGAAAATTATATTATCGGCGAGACTTTTTTTTACATAGTAATAAATATGTTGCTTGTCTCCTTCTCTATATACCGGATCCACAGATCCGCACCACTTATTAGGAGTTATGAATTTTCAAAGTTTTAGAAATTGTACAGTTTGCACTCTCTATATATAACGATTGCGAAAAAATGAGAGAATCCGTCATAGACAGTAAATAGTAATGATTTATTATTATATATGGAACATAAATTGTGCTTAAATTTTCTCAGTCTGTTATAGAGCAAGATCCGTTATCGTTATAGAGAGAGTGAGCGGAATGTTGGAATACATTTATTGTACATATTTATTATTTTAATTAATAATATAAATTTTCATTATTTTTAATATGTATTTTATTATTATTTTATAGATAAATAAACATTAAAATGAAACCCAATTAATTGAGACATCATTTTAACTTGCATATAGATTTATTCGTTGTTTTGTCATTTTAACATTTAAGCAATACATTCAATGGATGTGTATTATTTGTTAATTTCATTGATTCTATTATATCTTTTCACATGAAAAAAAAAACGCATTGAACATCATTGTGAAAATAAATTCTAAATAAAATTATATGAAAAAAAAATTTTTTTTTTGAACAATTTATTCATGTAACGGTTATATTGAATGACTGATGGATAATAAGTTCCAAAAATGTTTTTCATTTAGGCATGCATTGCATTTTAAATTGTTGAGAGTATATGATTTTTAGGCCAATCAAAATTAATTTTCACGTGATTCAAATGTGATCGACAAGAATGTCCACTATTACTATGCTTATAAATATTATTATATATAGAATGATATCTTCTAGCTTCAAACCCTTAGTCATCATCATGGAAACATGCGTAAAATAGAAGTTCCTTAATAAGTATAAACTTATGGTGGATGCCTAATTAAATTGGCAAGTGTCAATTTCAAATTCGCTAACTTTTATTCTTATTAAAGAATAAAGGGATATATTGTATTAGTAAGCATTTTAATTTTTTTTTTTACCTACAATGAAAATTATGGCTCTCAGCAGTATATTCAATATAGTTTTGTATTGATATCATATTATTATAAAGGAACATGTTTTGTTTAGTATTAGAGGTTTTAATCACCTTTTCCAAAATCAGAACCGGTTTAAACCAAATTTAAATAAAACCGGTTTTTTAACCAGATACCTAGTTGTAATAAAACCGCAAAACCGGTTTGCAACTGGTAAACTGATGATCCAATTCATCGTTTTAATGTTGTTTAATTAATGAGGATCAGACGAAATAAATTTTATACTAGCAAATGGTCTTGGGTTGTTTATTTAACAGGGTTATTTGTTTCCGAGTCGAAACTTGTTATTATTTCCTTTATTCAAGAAAAAGCATTTTACAGATACAGTAGTTCGGGTTGCTTATATACATACATGTCCATTAATTATAGCGTAATAATTTAAATGTAAACATGTAATTTACACGCAAACCAGTGTTATTACACTTGCGCTACTTACTTAACTGAACTGTTCTCATGACGCTGTCCCTACATAATATAATAATAATATATACAGTCAAGCCTCATTTCTACGAATTAAATTCGCATTATAACAAAATTCTTTTGTTTCACATATAAAAACATATAAAATTCGTTAAAACGCGATTATTAATTTTCGTACAAAAAATTTTAAATGCAATGTTTTTATGCGTCCCATAGATTCGGGATATGACTGTACAAGTAATAAAATAGAAATAATAACACGAAATCGGGAAAATTATTTTTATTCACATCCCACCATTTAAAGAATCCACCATAATATCAATCTGTCGAAATTATCTACAGAAAAGAATATTTGATATGAATCTGGTTTTTCGTATATGGAAAAATCGGAATCGAATTTATGTTGCAACCGGCTCCAACCTTGACAAAAGCGTTTAACGAAAAACCCATATTATATTTTGTACTATGCTTAATTAACTCAATCTTTTGAGTATACACAGGTTCCTTATTTCGTACATCTGCGCCTCTGTACTAAATAATGTTCTATACGTGAAAAATTTGAAAAACATTAGGGTTGTGTTGGTATCGGTCCCAAAGACTGTTTAAAGGCTATTCTGATGTGAATTAGATATTAGTTAATAATAAAACTTTGGATATAATCGTGCAAATTTTATTATAAATTCATTTATTATAATTATATTATAATTATTAAAATTATTAAATTGCAATTGTTTTATCAGATCTGTAGATAATTATATACAGTATTATATATAATATATATTTTTACAAGGCGAGAAATAGATTTTTTAATAAAAATCAAATAAATTATAGATACATTGGTGTTTGTCATTATAATATATTTAATTCAAAAAATAATAAAATCCACAATGTAATTCTTAATTTATAAGTAACCTCAAGGCGTTTTTAAATTTCATAAAGTCATAATTCATAAGTAATTCTTTAATTTATAGATCAGATCAGCTTAAACAGGTTTCAAATCAAACCAGATTTCTTTCAAATCTGATCTGATCCTATCTATTCGAAACCCTACATACAATAACCAATTCTATAATATCAACCAAAGAATTTT
Organism: Entrophospora sp. SA101; assembly: GCA_958430865.1. Classification (NCBI taxonomy): domain Eukaryota; kingdom Fungi; phylum Glomeromycota; class Glomeromycetes; order Entrophosporales; family Entrophosporaceae; genus Entrophospora; species Entrophospora sp. SA101. The sequence goes on along the minus strand of CAUDNR010000223.1, from coordinate 2,379 downwards.
CAAAATAATTAATACAGAAGAGTATGAGAAAAAAAATTTTTTTTTGAGTAAGCTAAAAATACTTGAAAGAAATTGAGGAACTGCGAAAGGATTTTAAACAATCATTCGATAAAATACTGAATTGAATCCAGATTTACATTTGGTGAAAGGGTAACTGAAATCTGCAAATTATGTAGCTATCTCCACCGCAAAAAA
>CAUDNR010000222.1:0-34717 GCA_958430865.1 Entrophospora sp. SA101 | reverse complement strand
TATATGTTTGTAGTGATGAGTTCAAGACACAAGTAAAACTGGAAAGATCATCGCCACCAAATAGAGTTGAGAAAGGAAGCCAGTTAATAATAAGATTAATAAGAAAAAGTCATTAGAAAATAGGCTAGAAAAAGGTTGATATTTGACTGAGATTGCCAGAATAATAAGCGATCGATTTTTAGTCAAACGTATTCATAGTTTGACTTTCGGTTTACGTTTCAAACTTGTAAGTGTTCGAAAGTACTTTCAATACTACCGAAAAGGGGGTTTCGGTGGACACCCCTAATGCTCACTTTTTACTAGGTTGTAATGGCCCTTGCAAACAAAAATATCACACCAATACTTTGATTGGTCAGTCTTGTAATTAACACGCGGTTTACTTTTTAAAAAACCAATAGAAAATTTTTAAGTCTCATATTTGTAATTTATTTTTATTATTATGACAAAGAAAAATTATACAATGTAAATAAAAAATATTAAACCTAAATAAATGCCAAATGAATATTAATACTATCTAATTAAATAAAAAAAAATATATAAATAAAACTAAACTAAACAAATAAATAATAATTAAAGCATGAATTTATAAATCACTTGGGCTAATATTTAATAATTTCTGATAACGATCAGAGTCAAACAGAAAAGATCAACAACTTTTTGAACAAAGCAAAGAATATAAAGAGAAAATCAAAGAGTTAGAAATTGAGATTAAAGAGCAAGAAAACAGAATAGAAGAGTTAGAAGATGAAGTATGAATGGAATGTGAAGAAGCTGGGAAAGCACTAAATACAGCTATGAAGTGGAGGAAGTGTCAAATGTTTGGAATGGTTTTGAAGCATTATGCTGCAATGGGCAAAGTTCTAGACCAAATAGACTTGTTGGAAATAATTTGGTGGCTAATATCAGGAAATAAACTCAAGGGATTACTTAGAAAAGAAAGAATTACTGGCTTTACCAGAGAAACAAAAGCAAAATAGATTGTGAAAACTTAAACAATTGGTAAGTAAAGTAAAAGGAAAGACCAAGGAGAAGTTCCAAACTTTCATTATTCAGAAAAGTAAATAATTGTATGAAGTTAGAATATGGAAATAGCAAAGAGTGATGAACAAGAATGTAATTTTTGTTATCTAAATTTGATGTAAAGACTAGTGCCGTAAATTATGATGATGGTAGTAATTGTATTTACGGCATATAAAAAGTGGTTGCAATTACCTTTGCGACCACTTTTGCAACCATCCTTTTTCCTTTTTTGGATTACGGCACTAGTCTTTAGTCTTTTGCCAGATGTTTTTCAAGTTTCCATAGGTAACCTACATCAAAAAATTTGACATAATAGTGACACTTTGCAGAATAGTGTCTTTTGCTATTTTTAACCTCGCCAAGTGTATCCAAATATTTGAAGAAAGTCATCCAATAATTAATTTTTATGTAATTATGTAAACATATTTAAATATAATACTAATCTCACTTTTTTGCCATGAAAATAATTCCTTCTGTGGAACTCTTTTACATTATTAATATATGTGCCATTGTTGACAGTCAATAAAAAATAAACTTGATAAATTTATCATAAATTTTTATATGACCTGTATATACAATTAATTATTTTTTTAAAAAAAATGTACTATGCAATATGTTTTTGGTTTAGGCTTGATTTTTATTGCACTCTTTTGTAAAACATATCTCCCAAAAAATAAATCATAGATGATTTCATGTTGTCATCATGTACATCACAAATTAACCACAAATTAATGATACTATATACGGGTCATTGTTATGTTTTTACATACTAATGGTAATCCTAAAGGTTCTGGTCCAAGCCCAGAATCTTAAAATACACAATGATAAATCATTCTTTCTTTTACTTTCATGCTAAATTTTTTCGCAATTCAATAAGGTCAACATCAAGTATGATATTATTAATTTTTATTTTATATTGAAATCATACAATGCATGATAAAAATATTTACGACATGCAAGAATAATGACAGAGAATGCTCTTTTGATATTTCCTATTTTGGAAAACAATTAAATCCATAAATTTTATATCAAAGATTAAAAAAGTCATTAGAAAATAGGCTAGAAAAAGGTTGATATTTGACTGAGATTGCCAGAATAATAAGCGATCGATTTTTAGTCAAACGTATTCATAGTTTGACTTTCGGTTTACGTTTCAAACTTGTAAGTGTTCGAAAGTACTTTCAATACTACCGAAAAGGGGGTTTCGGTGGACACCCCTAATGCTCACTTTTTACTAGGTTGTAATGGCCCTTGCAAACAAAAATATCACACCAATACTTTGATTGGTCAGTCTTGTAATTAACACGCGGTTTACTTTTTAAAAAACCAATAGAAAATTTTTAAGTCTCATATTTGTAATTTATTTTTATTATTATGACAAAGAAAAATTATACAATGTAAATAAAAAATATTAAACCTAAATAAATGCCAAATGAATATTAATACTATCTAATTAAATAAAAAAAAATATATAAATAAAACTAAACTAAACAAATAAATAATAATTAAAGCATGAATTTATAAATCACTTGGGCTAATATTTAATAATTTCTGATAACGATCAACAAATAAACTTTTACTCTTTATCATTCGCGCAAACATGTTACCAATTACAATTCCACCAAGCATTGGTAAATATCCTCCGCCTCCATTCTAATTGCCGAGTAGAAAAATTAAAAAATTTTAATTATTTGATAAAAAGGATTTTTATCATAATTTAATAAAAATAATAATAAAAATATTGATAAATACCTTTCCGACAGTTACAATAATCATTTCACTTGGTGGTTTATATTCCTCAAGTTTATTACCATTATTACCACCAATTTTTGCCAAAATATTTTTAACAGCAATCGCAGAATGCATTCCAGCTCTATACGCTAATTTGGTTTCTTTGAAATTTGTAATATCTCCAACAGCAAAAATATGTTCATATCCAGGACCATCAAGTTGTAATGTTGGTTTGACCTTGACCAGTCGAGTATTTGCTTCGATCAATGTTTCGTCAAAATTTTGAACAAGATCTGTATTTGGTTTTGTGCCAGCTGCAAAGAATTGAATATCCGATTCAATTACATTACCTTTATTGGTTGTCAACATTAATGGTGTTAATCCGTTACCGATTTCTGTTGCTGACAAGTCAATCTTCTCGCCAAGAATAACTTTTACACCTAAAGCGTTTAGTTCTTTAAGAAGATTGTTTGGTAATTTCTTTGGGTATTTATCATCAAGTAGATGTTGGCCACTATGGACCAGGGTTATTTCTTTTTGTTTGCCATAAACTGATCCAAGTTCTCCGGCAATTTCTATTATTAATTAAAATAAAAAATATTAATTAATAAACAGAAATAACCTTAAAATAAATGATAAAAATAAAAATAATGGCAAAACCTACCAACACCAACAGGTCCGCCACCGATAATTAAAATCTTTTTAGCTTTTTTGACTGCTTCTCGTTTATCGACAATGTTTTTAACAGCTTCATCTTTATTATTGCTCTCCAATTTTGCAGGTACTGGATAATCACTGCCGGTTGCAATTATCAAATACTTGAATGGAATAGTTTTCATATTTCCACCACGATTATCAATATTTTCATCCACTACAACTTCATTGTTATGAATTGCAACTACGTTAGCTTGAATAACCTTGTTTTTATTGGATTGGAATAGCTTGCTATATGGAAGTATGATTTGGTTTTCGAAATTAGCTTCGACCATTGTACGTAAACCGGCAACCGAATGATAGAAATGTGATTTACGATCAATTAATATGATATTATAATCAGAATTTGTTTTAAGGAGTGATTTTTCTAAATCAGTTGCCGATTGAACTCCGGCATATCCACCACCAACAATTACGATATTATTTGCTTCAGACATGGCGAGTATTATTAATTGAAAATTTTAAATCGAGAAATTTTTTGATTATTAGAAAAATAATACGATTGATATATTTATTTATTAATAATGTTATGAATTATTTAGAAAATCAATTAATTATGATTGATATATATTTGTTTTAATGTTATGAATTATTATTATTTAGAAAAATAATTAGTTATATATTTACTAATGTTATTAAAATTGAATTGTTAGAATTAAATTTTCATGCAAATTTTGGCTCTCTTATATAGTTTTGTTTCGCTTAATTATGCGATAATTTTTAACCTATAGTTTCTCTTGTTCCTTGAAATAAAAAAATTTGTAATCTACCGGATGTATTAATAATTAATATTAATTAATATATTACTAACCTGATTCCGGACTAAATTATATTTAAATTTTAATTGGTAATTGGTGAAGTCGGATGAATGGGAATTGATTACTAATTAATCAAATTAGTAATCGACCTTTATAAGTATTTGTGACCGATGATCACGACTTATTATTATTATTTTAATCGACCTTAATCGACCCAAGATTATTTAATTGCTTATATAAACACAAATTTTCTTTTGAAATTCTGAAATGGTAAAAAAATGTAGTAAATTCGTATAACATATTTTTATTTTACCAAATTTGATCACGTAGTTACTTGTTGGGATTTAAAAAATTTTGGGGTGATTATTAAAAGCAAATACGGTCACGCGATAAGTCGGTCTTGATATTCAAAAAAAAAAAAAAAAAAAAGAACGTTAGATTCAAGTAAAAATATATACATGAATAAATATAAAGAGTTGTTATCGACATGGAAAATATTTGTTGGAAAGCTTTAATGACCTAGTTTCACTATATAAAATTAAATTTGGCCAGGTATTTTTATCTTTTGATTGTTATTAAAATGTATACGAAATCAATTAATTAATATACAAAGGTGCACACGCTTACACATAAAATATAGATTTTTAATGACAAAAATCGATGTTTGATTTCGATTGATAATAATGCTATTTATTTAATTACATTTTAAAAAGAATGAAATTTTTAACTATAATCAATTACATTTAAATAAAAACTTCTACATGTCCAATTGTTATTTTAGCTATTACAAAATTTATCTAGAACAATTTTGATGAATTATTACTCATAAATAAAAAAATCAATTTCGTATTTATAAGAATAAAGAAGCACCGGTGGCGGCAGCAGCACCAAGTGTAAACAAAATGCCGCTAATTTGAAGATTTGATGAGTCCGATGTTGACATTCCATAATCGCGTTTAACTAAACCTTCACCTTCTTCAGCCATTGAGACGGCGATGAACATAAACAATACTAATACGAGTAATTGGATATTTTTTTGCATGTTGAAGTTTGATTTAAGTAATATTTGTAGTATTTTGGTTAATTTGAATGTAATTTTTTCTTTTTTTTTGGATGATAAATTTTTATTATTGAAAGAAATATGTTTTGAAGAAAAAAGAAAAAATTGGGATTTTTATAATCATCTATTGAATGAGTGCATGTGATGAATGAAACATATGAAATGAAACACTTATTTAATTTGTGCGAGGTTGAATTAACACGAATGGATAATTGACATCTCAATGTTTTTCTTGGCTGAACACAAATAAATAATATTGATCGATTAGATAAATATTTGATTACTATCACAATTCAAAGATTAGAATTAATGGCCGCTTAAATGAAAAACTGTCATTTGATTTGAATTGTGTAGTAAAGTTTTATGTGGTCGCCGCTTCCAAATTTGGAGATAGATTATAAAATAATCCGATGCTCTTATATTAGTTTGGCGTGAATTTCAAATTGACCGTCGTATACAAGTAGGTCGATCAACTCATATTCATTATGTCATGGATGATTCATACAAGCAATTTAACGTTTTATTCCACGCAAATAAATAAATAATTTTATTTCAGATAAAGTTATATATACTAAACTATACATATAATATATTTAATAAACAAAAGATTTCTTAATCTTATTTAACTTCATATTCAGCAAAAAATCCAAAATTGTTCTTTTCAGGTTCGAATACAATGCTCCAAGTTCCCTTATGATTTAACGTGACGTCTGCTGAATAATAAACTGCTCCTTTCTCAACTCTATTTGGTGGCGATGATCTTTCCAGTTTTACTTGTGTCTTGAACTCATCACTACAAACATATAAATTTGGAATGGAACCACCATCGCAATCATTTTTATCAAAAGCTATCATTTCAAATCTTGTTTTCTTGTCATAACAAAGTTCTTTGCTAAGAGGCTGAATAATAGTTGCTTCGAATGGCGCTTTGTAAGTTTTCAAAAATTCATAGTAATTTTTTCCTTTCCCATGATTTTCAACATTTAATGTCATAGTGATTTCTCCCTTTAATTGTTCCATCAAAAATAAAAACAATGAATAACGGTTCTTTTATAAATTGATAAAAATACAAATTCTTTTTAAAATAATTAATAATTACCCGATTTTGTCCTTCAGGAACCAAGAACACCGACAAAATGCCTTCGCCATGACTAGGACATCCAAAATTAAATCTGTGCAATGCACCTCCATACTTTCCAATCATATGAAGTCTCTGATACAATCCCTTCTCTTTTTTCTTCTTCCACTCCAGATTGACAATAAAACTGATTGATTTATTACGTTGTTTGGTTTGTTCCAAATCAAAATGCATTACATCATCTTTAACTACAATCTTGTCGCCATAAAATTGCTCAAATTTTAATCCATATTTGAAAAATTCTGATTTAACGAATGGTAAATGAATGAATTCAGGTTTTGTTATTGCAGGTTGTAAATATTGGTGATCTGTATCGTTTGGAAAATGTGTATAAATAAATTCTATTGGTGATGTAAGGAAGAAAAAATCATCAAATTTTTTCTCAAAGTCTGGCCCATTCAGAACACCGGCTCCCCATGTACTGTCAATCAACAAAAATTCTCCTTTATAGTTTACACAATTCCATGAATGGTCATGCTCTCGTCCAACATCTGATCCTGGATTATATCCAGCACCTATGGAAATTGTTGTTGTTGGAATGAAATTTATTATTGAATAAAAAATTTTTTTATTTTTTTCAACCCCTCCCCCAAAAAAATATTAAAAATGTTTTTCATACCTTTAGCAACTCCACTTATTTTGGATACTTCTAATCCAGCAGCATTTGCTAAATCTTTAAATAATTCACTATATCCTTCACAAACTGCTTTTCTACTTTTCAAAATATCTTGACCATCTTGACATGATATTTGTCCTATAAAATAATAATAATTAAATTACAATCGCTCACTATTATTACAATTACAATTACAGTTGTTAATTCATTCATTCAAACGTGTTCACATGAATCTGCCATACCTGAAAAAAAAGCTTTTGTATCATAAACAATATTATCAGTAATCCATATAAATATTGCACGTAATTTATACAGTGGGTCGTCATTCAATGTTGATGTTAAATATTCTGATAATTTTGTAATTGATGATTCATCTGATTTTTTTGCTGCTCGTGCATGTTTATCCACCTTTGAAAAATCAATTTCTATATATATATATATATACATATATATTATATATTTATTTATTTATTTAGTTGAGAAAATAATAATAATAGGACATAAAATCTATTAATTTAATTATTATAATCACTATTATCATCGGACAATACCTGATAAATCAAGGTGATGACCTTTAAAATCCTTAGTTACAATAAAAGAACATTTACTATAAATGGATGATTAATCAAGTTAATATCATTATATTTATATAAACTAAAATATTATAAAATTTGATTTTCTAAAAATACCTAAGTGGATCCACTTTTCCACCTACTGTTCTTTCTCCACCTACAGCAGCCCCTCGTTGCTCCTTGCCATTACTGCTATCAATATGATGTTCACTTTCTGGAGAATCACCATTATTTGATCCAAACAATGACAGTTTACCAATGGCTTTATTAATAACCTTTTCAACTTTACTATTATTTTTATCATCTTGTGAATGATGATATTCTTCAACGATTTTCACCTTTTTTTTTGGAAATACACCAAAATCTTTTGATTTTGTCAAGCATCCACTCCACCATTCATCATTGTCTAAAAGAAAAGCAATTAGTTATTTTTAGAAAATATTTAATTAGGTCATACATGATGGTGAGAAATTTTGGATTTTCTAGAAACTTCCTTTTTAAAGAATAGTGTGCCTTTTTTTAAAATGCGAATTTAAAATATAATTATTCTATTTACAGTCACACTATCTTTAATGAGATGCTTTCAAAAAAAGCAACTAAAGACTAGGAGATATAGAACACAAATAAAGAAACAATCATTGAATTTCAAGTTCAAAAACTAGTACTAGTACTAGTATATTTTTTCGAATTTTATGAATTTCGCCATCATGTATGAATATTAATATGAATGAATTATGCAATTTCCTATTTATTTACCAAGTTTAAGAACCTCAATTATATCACCATTGTCAAAAGATATATCCATTGGATGTGTACTCTTATAACCACCTATAGCCTTAGCTTTATATATAGGATGCCGTGATAATTCTTGCCATTTAATATCTTCTTTCATTTTTAATTAATTAATTATTAATTAAATATTTTAGAGAATTGGAAAAAAAAACATGTGCGTGGGATTATTAGATGCTTTATATGATAATTACTATCATTTTTTGGATAAATTTGTTTTACTTAATTAGAAATAATTTTCAAATAATTAAAAAGTTGATAATAAGAAAAGAGTCTGGCGTGCGTGCGTGTGTGTTTTTTTTACAAAAGAAGACTTTATTTTGACGATAATAATAACAACAATAACTAATAAATAAACATTTGATAATCGAAATAATCTCGCCGATTTCAAAATAATTACGTTATCGGTTATGTCATATTTAAACAACAAGAAATAATAAAAAAGCGTCAATAATAATTTACCACCGAGTTTTTAACCGGCATATCCGAATACATCAAAGATGGTTATATATGGAACACATACAAGCAAATGTATGTTATTCTATGCTCGTGGAAAAATAATAATTTAAAGAAAAAAAAAAGCAGATTAAATTCTGTAGATCATCTATAATATATCATTTAGATAATTTTATTGTTCATGATTCGAGCCTCAAACTTATTATTAGCTAGTTTTTTTAAATTAAAAAAATTAGCCGAGCTCTATGTATATAGCAATAAATTGAAACTAAAGGCAAATCATTACAAAATTTAGACATTGTAATTGTAGTTCAAACATGTAGATCACATGATATTTCTAATATCTACGTCTTTTTTTTTGAGCCATGCAGGGAATATTTGATTTCTAAAGGGCATTCTTGCTAACTCTATTTTTTGCTTTACCCTGCATTTTGCTCTAAATTTTTTTTCTTCGGGTAAAGAAGGTTCTTAATATAGTTGGGAAAAGTAGAAAACTCCGATCGTAAAAATTTTATATTTGGTTTAGTATTTGGGACATGCTGTAACAAAACCAGACAAAGCGAACATTGGTATTACCAAAGATTTCAGGGATCAAAATTTAGTCATTTGTAATGTGATTATAATTAAAAGTTTTATAATGTCCCATTTGTTATCTTAAGTGATATATAGAATTATCCCTATATAAAAATAGTTAATATGAAACTTATTTACATCAGATCTACTATGAACCTAAGAATTATAGTACTATCAGAAGTTACCTTGAAGAAAGAACAAGGTGAGAAAATTGCTCCTTATGTTTTCAAATTAAGTAATACTCAAGCACTTGAAACTTATATAGGGAAAGAAAAGAGATGGAAATTTAAATAGAAAGGAATTTTGTATAGGAATGTTTTTGATTAACAAAAGACTTCAAGGAAATCCAGTTCCTGATAAGTTGCCAAATGAACTATTGGCATGATGCAAAGTTTCAAATTTGTATTACTTATGAAATTTAGAAAAATAATAAACAAAAAAATTAATAAAAGCTTATCAAAAAGTTTTTTAATGAAAGTAACAAATATTATATTAAAAAAAATAAAAAAATAAAAAAAAGAGTGATTCTAAAAATCAACAACAAATAATTTTTTAATTTTATGTTTCATTGAGCTCCACTTCTTTGAAATTGCCTGATTTTTTCATAACAGGCCTAAGTCTTGTAGCTCAACACAGTTTAACCTCTTGTTAAAAATATATTTTAAGAGTATTTTTGTTTCTTCACTGGTCCAGTTCCTAGACCCATGTAACGCTGGACCATCCTGTTCTACTAGACTTTCCTCGTCACTATTAATATTTTCCAGCTTCTCAACTACCACTTGCATAACAGCAGGTTCTTCACTCTGTTCCTCCTCATCATCATCATCCTCTTCTTCGCCATCAATGCTCTCTAACTTCTCGATTACCACCTGCATTGCAACAGATTCCTCCTCCTCCTCCTCTTCTTTTTTAGCGACAGTCAATGGAGGAACAGAACTTAACATTGTAGAAACTGTAGAATGAACTGCAGACCTTGGTTGTTGCCTTGAAAGAATATTACTTGTTGCAGCAGTTGTTGGAATGGTTGTTTGATCGCTGTTATCATTACCATCGTTGCCATTATTATTTGTGTTTTCAGTTGGTTGTTGTGTAGTTGCTGTAGTAGTACTTTCTTTCATGTGGATTTCATTTAATATCCCACGTATTTCGTGTGGTTCTAATGGCTTTAATGGCATTCCACTGTATAATATGATCTTTTGAACGAACTTTCAATATTTATTATTTTATCGTTGTCAATCTATTACAATATTATCAAAATTGAATTCACTAAAATAAAAATAAGATATTCATTTGAAGAGAATGCAATTTACTTACAATAGATGATGATGATCGTGAAGAAGAAATCTCACTAGTAATGAATTAAAAGCAATGATGACATATGAATTGCAGTCTATCCTTTGTTTAATAGCACTCACAAAAAGCAACAACCCTCAAACAGGTACTTACTTGTTGGGTGCACCTATTAGAATTCGTTTTTGATTTTTTTTCTTTATCGATTTCGACATTTTTTTTTTATAATTAATCAGACAAAAAGCGTGATGTAATTTTATTTATACCCCTATTTTTTTTCCCCAGAATACGCGAATTTAAAAATTTTTTTTATATATAAATGAAGACAAGCGTTCATCCATCAGTAACATAAATACTATTTGGCATGGTACTCTAATGAAGGAGGAATTGCGCTGTTTGTTAACAACCAGATATCTATGATTGTGGTTGAAATCAAGGTTACTTACCACAACGAATGATTGGTATCGTTTTGCTTTTCGTAACATTAAGCAGCATGAATATAGAAAAAAAATAGCACCTGAACGATTTGAAAATACATTTCGATATATAACATTTGATCATTGTAAATCTCAAGTGTTCAAGTGCACCACTTTATTTAAAACACTACAATCATTCACATCTTTCCTCACGTACATAAGGCTAAATTGACTTGCTCCCCTGATAATATGATGATGCAATTGAATTACAGGGAGGGGAGGCGTTGCCCTGAAGTTTATCAAGATTGCATTATTGTCAAATATGCTCAGATGAATCCCTGATCTTTCCTCACTGCACCTAAGCTAGTATTACTTTTAGAAGGCCAAAAATAGTACAGTTTTGTTGGGTATGCTCATGTAAATTTGATCATCTTCCAAATTCTCTGTTTTTGATGAATTTTACTTGGTTAATTAATTTATTTTTTTGAATGTGTAGGAGATATACCAACAAACTGCAACCCAGCAGCCTGCTCAAGGCTATAATGGCAGAAACCAAACCTGGTTTGAGGAGAAGATAAAGGGAACTTTTGCCCATCTTGAAAAAAGCCTTCCAACATTTGGGGACCTTCACCTGTGGAAAAATATCCCACAGAAGTTTTGAGGCGTGTTAAGAGCACCAACTGTATGTTTGTGATATGAAAGTTTTATTAAATCTGACACCTATTATTAATATCATCAGATTTATTCATTTTTTTTTAAGGAACCATATAATTGGAAGATTTTTTTTTTTTTTTTTTGATACCAGAAATCTGGGTAGACATGCATTATTAAAATTTTCATTTATGCATGGCCTTGGTGTTATTACTACTTTGGTGATACAATTGTTTGTTATGTCAATGATGATATCAAATGTATTGAATAATCGTCGTGATGGATGTGAAGACAAAGGAATTCATATATTAGGAAAGGATTAGATAACAACAAAAAAGCTAAGTATTATCTATATAATTAATTATTTTGAAAATTTATTATTTTAATCCACTTTTGTAATGCCATTAATTTCAATAATTCTGAAGTTTCTTTAATGTTAATGATTGAAATCAATCACACAAGTGGTAGTCAATTTACCCATGGAACTACATCTTCGCATGGTTATGGACTCCACCTCTGCTGTGGCCAGCTTGTGACTTACTAATTTGTGACCTGCTAAATTGCAGTTGCAGTTTCTGAATAACCTTTAAAAAATTTTTCTAAGACTGAATCTAGGAAAACGGGATTCATTGACAATTTTTGGTTAAAATGTCACAATCTTATGGAATATGAAAAGTTGAAGGTTAACAGTACATTTTTAAGTTGTGAAGGAGTACAAATTGGTTGTATTGGTAATGTTGGGCAAAAACGAGTTTATGAAAATCATGAACAACCGAACATCAAAGAAGAAACATCACCAGAGTTGACATGGGGAAAGCAAAAATATGTTACAGACAAGAATTCTTACAGTATACAAAAAAAAAACAAAGAAATAATGTGGCAGAAGCCTCATTGTAAGTATTGTTATAACTGTTATTGTTGTTATTTCGTTAGTTCAAGCCCTAGTTATTTAATAATTCTTGTTGGTTAATCAATTGTATTTGCTTATAGATCACAAACAGAAACTGAAACAGAAACAGAAACAGCATTATCAAATGATACAAATACTCCAAAAGATTATGATACAGATGATGATGATCTTGATTATATAGAAGAGGAACTGATCACAGAAGAAGAATTATCAGAACAAGTTGAATTGAAAAAAATTTGGATTGAGGATAAAGAATTTGCAAAGAATTTTGTGCACAAGAGCGGACCTGAGGTATGATTGTTTGATAATATTTCATTGAATAAGAAGGGTTCTTTTCATATATACTGTATTTATTTTCTTTTGTAGTGTGTCATCAATAATATGAATTTTTCTGATCTGTTGAGAAAATATCAAATAAATACATATGACAAGGCTAAATCAGAAGGACTTGAAGTTAAAGTTGATCATGATGAAATATTGTAAGTGCTCAATTTTTTATATAGTAAAAAAATTTGCTGGTATTTTTTTTGAATTATTATTTATTTATTACTTGATGGAAATGTAGAGCATTATCTTCAATTTTAGTATTAAGGGATCAACCATCACGTTCATTACTCTAGGTGTTTGGTACTGAAAAAATCAATACCTTGAAGACCAAGGTTAAAAAAGAAATAGAAATTGATATATTAGAAGATTATATGTTCAATGCAATATCTAATAGTGTTAGGGTAAAATTCAATATTTTTGCTATTTAAATTACTAGAAAATATTTATATCACAAGGTGCTGCCAAGACAAGTCTAGATTCATATCATGAACCAATTTCCAAACATATTTATTGTATTTATAGTGACAGGTATGATACTATTACTAATGCTATATTGTGTACTAATAGTGACTATTTTCTTATATATTTATCTATTTAGAATTGAAAATTTACCAAATAAAAAAAAGAATTTAGTGGAAGACACTTTTACCAATAATGATTTAGGCCTGATTTTCAGGCCATTGTTCCATGATGTGAATGATCATTATCTATATTGGTATGTTTTGCCATGATATTTTTTCAATTGATAAAAACCAATACCAGCACTAATTTTTAATAATAGGTCAAATGGTTCTTCTAAATCTTCTAAAAAACAACATGGTGCATTGGATTGCAACCTGACATGAGAGTAGTTGATGAACTCGGACCCGGACACTTTACCGACACCCACTTTACCGACAACACGCGACGTGATATTTTAGCATTTTGTAGTTTGTTTGATTATGTAGAGATTAAATGTAACCCCGCGTGTTGTCGGTAAAGTGTCCCAGACCCGATGAACTTACTAAAACAGAAATATTATTTGGAGAAATCAGCAACCCCCTCAAGGTGAATTGCAAACTTAAGACTACAGTTGATTTTGTAAGAATTGGCAGATTTTTAAAAGATTCAATAGATGATATCATTACTAAATTGAAACCATCTGATATATCATGAATAAAATTACTTGGAGTCCATATATTAGGCTATGAAGTTCGTTGGTATTTGTTCTATATTAAATATGATGGATTTTATATATTTTATGAAATGGCAAAAACCAATTTACCTGCAGCAATCAATGAAATAAGTGTCCTTCAACAAGGTTTAGATATAATGAACACTTCACGAGTACATATCATGTATTATTTTTTATTTTGGATCTTTTTATTTTTACATGTTTCTTTATCAATTGACTTTCTATTTATTTTCTTTTCCAGTCTATGATGATTAATACATTTTGCTATGTTTGTAATTGTTATTTGGAAGACAAAAACAGTGCAAATAATCAGCATAATCTCTTATTAAGAGAAACCAAGTAATCCAAATTTAGTACAAATATTAAACGCTTTTGATTAATAATATATATACATAATTTTTTATATTATTTTTTAAAAAACATAATTTGCAATATTGATAATAATAATAATAAATATATATAGTACAATTGTGATGTTGATTTACTAGAATCCTGATTTCTGAAAATTTGACTTAATGTTCACTTTGTCTGGTTTTGTTGCAGCACTCCCCATTTCAGTCAAGTGAATTTGAATTATTGGAAATTCTCAAGAAATGATTTTTCTGTTAATGAGATAATTATTTGGGAAAATGTTCTTAAATGGGGATTATAAAGACATCCAGAAATCAATAATAATGATCTTAACAATTGGTCATCACAAAATTTTGTTGATTTAGGCAACACAATAAAGGAATTTATTTCTCTAATAAGATTTCAGGATATTTCTAAAGATGATTTTTTTGATAAAATTCTACCCTATCAGAAACTTTTTACAGAGTTTCTCTGGAAGAACATATTACAATATTATTTAGTTCCTGATAGACAACAAGCATTAAACTTATTACCATCAAGAAACACAAAACTTATTCCAAAGCTTGAATCAACAACAATTAATCAAAAGCTTACCTTACTTTTTGCAAGTTGGATAGATGGAAAAAGTCCACCATATAAATCATACAGAAAAGTTAAATATGAATTTAAACTTTTACAGTCGAACCCTCGTTTCAACGGATTTTTGGTTTTACCCCTTGATTTTATTAATATTAATTAAAAAATTCTCGTTTCAATAATAATGCTATTGACGAGATACGGAAACGTTTGTGTTATCAAAATTGCAAAAATGAATTTACTTCTTAAAATGTAACCATTACCAATTACTTTTTTTATTATCGTCATATAATATATATTAATACAAAATTAGAAACTTTCAAACACTATTAATTTTATTAATTTGGTATCGGATGCACGTAGCAACGACAATACGTATTCATTTCACCAATTTTATTCTATACAACACATTAGAACTTTCTCTCGCGCAAGGAAAATCAATAGATCTTGGCAAAGCTTGTATGAACGCTTCCTGGATGGAATCAGAACAAGTAATTCCGAGAACAAAAGAAACGCTGTTTGCTACTTTTTTTACATTATTATTATTATTGCCTTATCAATGTTTTGAACAATTAATTGACAACACAATTAAATGGTAAAGGGATTAAAAATCTAAATCAAATAGGTTGGCTGACCTATATAAATGACCTGCAAGTTTTGTATATAGATAAAAATTGATTGATGATATTGTAGTAGATTTTGTTTTCCTTTAATTTCTATTATTTTCCAGGTACATTCGTTCTCATTACGTGTTTTTAAGAATCCGAGGGAATTGCAAAGCAGCCTTATATCTTTGCTAGTCATTCATTATATAGTCCCGTTACCAAGTGATACTAGACCGAGATCTATTACAAATTCACTGAATACATACATGTCTAATCTGGAACAGCAAAATTTCTGTATATATGTATATGCATGTATAAATAAAATTGAGTTTAACTATATATATATTAATATATAATTAAAATAAATTTTATAACGGAAGCAGGCAAATGATGCGTATTAATATTACACGAGACTCAAATTGTAGAAGATTTAAATTTTGCTTGTGTAATAAATAATAACGAAATATGATTGGATAGATTTATTTATTTTTGGGTAAATGATCGAGGAGAGATGACTGTATTTATAATAGGCTCGGTACCAAAAGATTATTAATTGAATAGAGAAAATGTCGTGACGAATTAATCAATGCAGAGAAAGTTCTTGATCCAGTCGATAGTGATGGTAAAGTGTTTCGTCGAAAGGAGTCATCAAGTCCTGATTGAATTTAGCAAGATTACCAGCCATCTTTGAATATCGTGGATTTTGTTGTGTAAAAAAAGAGCCTGATATGATCATTACGCAAAATTATTCGAATGGGTAGATGATCTGTCATCATATTAAGAAAGAAATACGTCTCTCTACATCAAAATAAAAAGACCAAAGGTTCGTTTTCTGTGCTAAATTTTGTTAATTTTACATTACAGAGCAAGTGAATGCTTCAAGCCTTTGAATCTCAATTTTTTTAAATTAAATTAAATGGTTAAACAATTTAATATTTTATTTTCAACTTTCTTAATGGTTTCTAAATCTGTCGTTAATGAACTGATGAAATATATTACGTTTCCTAACGGTCTACTAAATATTAGCAAACTATCATCATTATCATCATTATTAGTTTTTCTAAGTTTTTGTATTATTGATGATGCAATATTTGACGCGTACCCTATGTGAATCAAGAACAATAATAAATGAAGAAGAGAATAATCGAATTGAATATTTTAAATAAGATATATATTATATGTGAATATTTTAAAGAGTATTAAATATTTCCTACCGCTCTCCTTGTCTTTTAATTCAATTGATAACAATGTTCCTAATGCAAATGTGCCCTCAACAGTTGGTAAACATGATATTTTCTCGACAGTCTAAATCAATAACAATAAATAACAACAACATAATGCATTATTATCATCATAATTATTTCAGAAATGAAGTATAAATTCAAACAAAATCAATGCTTTACTTCTTTATTCCAAAGACTCCATCCATTTATCAATTTGTTACTATTGTTATAATTATGATTACTATCAAAACTCCATTCTGTTTTTCTTTGTTTCCATGATTCATTATCACTCTCTTGTTTCAAATATTCATTGATTGAGGCAGAAGAAACGGCACAACCAATTGGATGCGCAGTGAATGAATGACCATGTAGTAGTGCATCAACTTTTGAATCACCCAGAAAACTATCAAATATTGATGACTTTGCCAATGTTACAGCCATTGGTAATAATCCACCGGTTAATAGTTTTGCATATGACGCTATATCAGGTTTCTTCAATTTATTTAAAAAAAAAATAATAATAATAATAATTAGGAATTAGAAATTATAATTGATTTAAAAACCATTAAAAATATATTTTACATACAATTCCTAACATTTCAGAACCACTTTTATACCCTAATCTCCAAAATCCAGTAAACACTTCATCAAATACTATTGGTATTCCTTTCCAATCATTATTATCATCGTCACGACGACCACCACCATCCACTCCTATTTTCCAATAATCCCAGTTTCTAATGAAATTGATTAAGCATTTTTGAAATAATGGATCAACAAACATCATTCCACCTGCTCCCATAACAATAGGCTCAATTAATAAAGCACCAAATTTAACATTATTATGAATTACCAAGTTTGTTAAATACTTTTTAATATAATTTGTATAAAAATACGATATTGGATCGCTGATTAATCTTTCATCAGAAAATAACGATGATAGAGATGTATATTTGATAGTATTTGAGTTGTTGAATTTTGTAGTTTCAGTGAATGATGATGGAATCAATATATGATATTCGTTATTTTTCATTAATATTCTAGGTGGGTTAATCCAATAACCTTTTGGTGTGTACCTATTATTTATATATTGTATATAAATATTAGTTTAATATATATGTGCGTATATATGTTTCTACATGAAAATCAAAATAGTGTTGTTATATAAATTTTACCAATTAACTTGTTTATTATAAATGTTTGGACTAGAAGAATTCATTACTCCAATTGTATCACCATGATAACTACCATCCAGTCCCAATATTTTTAAGTCTAAATTAGGATTATCATTGTGATATTTTTTAATGGTTGATCTCAATGCCATTTTCAATGCTACCTCCATTGCTGTACTTCCATTATCACTAAAAAAAACTTTTTTTGCCCAATCTTTACCGGTCGTATTTAATAAAGTTTCTGATAAATTTAAAGCTGTTTCATTTATACATTCAGGAAATAATACATGTCCATATCTTCCCGCTGAATGAGATGCCACTAATGATAACTTTGAAGATCCGTGTCCAACACCTTGAGTCCACCAACTCGCAGATCCGTCAAATAATTCATTCATTTTATTGCCATCATATGTAGTAAATGAATCTTTATACGCTGAATCTATCAGTGTAACGTTATCTACTAATTGATGTTGAGTAAATGGCCACCAAACAATTTCTTTTGCCTTCGATTTCATTTCTTCTAATTTATCAAACTTTTTGTTATGCCATGAGTTTAAATATTCTACAGTATTAGCAAATTCATTATCAACATTCGAAAAATATTTGGTTAATTGTTTAATATCCTGAAATTGATCGGGGTGTTTTTCTGGTGGTTTTCTTATTTTTATAATTTTTAAATCTGGAAAATTTTTATCAAAGTATTTTGTTAAAAATTTGTCATTTTCATATTTTGTATCTTCAAATAATAAAATTAACGGGATGTCATATCCGTGTAAATATAATGATTCAAATGATGATATTGTTGTTGATATTCCTCCTAAATTTCCATCGCCTATTAAAATTGTTGGTAATCTTAATGATCTATAAAATTCTGATTGTAAAGTTCCTAAAAAATTACACACACACACATATATATATCAATTAGATATAGTGAATATAAAATAAATAACCAAATATAAATTTTTTCACGTAGATTACCTGACATAATTGGACTATTAACACCTAGCAATAACAATAATATTATTGTTAAAATTTTATGTTTCATCATTTATTTTTTGGTTTTTTTAAATTATATGTTACCTCCTGCTGTTTCTAGAAATAGAATTCCATTACTGTTATCATTTGTTTCTTCTTTTGAACTTTCAGAAATAAAATTTTTAATTTCAAGCAATAATCTTTCATCATTCGGTATCTTTAATCGGCAAGCAAATAAATTAATTGGTGATCTTTTTATTTAAACCATATTTTGTTACAAAATATTATCATTGTTGTTACCTCGCTTTTATCAGTTACTGCAATATGTGGACTAACGGGTTTCTCATATTTAAATAAAGATTTTGATCTAAATCTTCTTGACGACGACGATGATATAAATGTTTCTAATAGTCTTGAATCACTATCAACGGGATAACCCGTTTGTACAGGTTTAAGATAAAAAACTTTAGAATTAATCCTATTATTATTATTATTATTATTATTATTATTATTATTATTATTATTATTATTATTATTATTATTATTAATTGAAGCTCTGCATAATCCTATCGAAAAAATTGTTTTGCCAACATTTGTGTTTGTACCAAATATTTGATAAATTTGAAAATTTCTAGTTATGTTATAATTTTTTAACATTTTTTATTATTATTAAGAAATTTATATAAATTTCATAACAAAAGTAAAGTTTTATTTTCTTACAAAAAAAAGATATTCTCTCAGATTTGTTTTATCTTGGAGAATAAAAAACAACTAAATCAGTTGCATAAAAATATAATACAATTTTTTTGTAAAAGATTTTTTTCATTTTATTTTAATTTTTCGGGTATATGATTTCCCTTCATCTCTTCATTCTTTATTTCCTCGTATAAAATTTCAAGTACTAAATTGTTACATGATTTCCTGCATCTCTATGACGAACTGAACCTTCTTTCCAACCGCTGCTTTTATAAAATAACTAACATTATATTATATATATAAGAACACATAACTATGATGATGTTTATAGCATTGTTATTTTTAAATTAATCAATAATTGTAAATCTCAAGTAATAAACATCATTGCCATTTTCATCTCTAGTATTAATTGTATTTTTTACACAAAATGAAAATTTTAAAACCATTATGGTGATATCAAATATTATTAATTTATTTGGAGCATAAAGTTAAATTAAAATGTTGCCAAATTGCAGGCAAGTTTAAAATATATATTTATCGTGAGAAGAGTATCAATTAATTTTTATGTGTAACATCACATCTATTATTTGGCAATAACCTAAACAGGAATTGATTTACATTTACTACTATTACTATATATTTCTAGAACTATACGCACTATACTAATACGTATAGTACTGATCTGCCCGTCTCTACACTCAACATATCCCATATTTGGTATCGCCATTGCTCAATCCAACAGTTAACTGATCTCCAATGAAGACTGGAAATATATTTTCAATCGTAATTTCTATTGTTACCATCATTATTATTAGAAAAGTCATCTAATCTCTCTTGTATTTGCATTCCACAAATTAACATCTTCATCAGAAAAATAAATCTCACGTAAACTACGCAGGATTTAAAACTGACCAGCATTATGCGGAAATGTTAACAGAATTACCAAAATATCGACATAATGCTGGCCAATTCTGAACCCTATGTAGGTTTACGTAAGATTTATTTTCCTGATGTTTTTTATTACTGATCTAACAAACTCAAGTTCAAGAACTAATTTGGAATTTTTTTTACAAAATGCTTTTGAAAGACGAATGGCGACTTTTTTTATAAATAAATCTTGTATTTGTTGTTTTTGATACCGTTGCCCTTCAATATTAAATACATTTTTCATATGCATATTCGTATACTAATTTCTTTTGATATTCTAATCTTGGACTATTCCAAATATGTTGCAATTGTTGTCTCTTCCTTGATTCTTGCATTGAAATGAACGATTCCTTATATCGTTTGGAATCACTTTAATTAATATAATAAATAAAAATATCCCCTTTGTTTAATTGTTCAAATTCAAATATCGTCATCATCATCGATCGGTATCAAGAATAGGGGTCTGTTGTATTAATATGGAATTTTGCAGATCTTTATTAAACTTCAAGAATAATAATATCTAACAACTTCTAATTCCTAACCTTTGATATTAATCTCCAGGTGAGGGAGAAATGTATAAAAAATGCATTTTTTTAGTTAAGATCCAAACAGCCGAACGAACATCCAGATTTTTGATCTCCAATTAAAGGTGAAAATCGACAGTTTTTCCATAATATATTTTATAACAAGTGCCTTTTTTTAAATAATCAAGAGATTACTGGTTACATCTTTTACTACACAAGGGAAAGAAATCCCTTTACTAACTGGAGCAACTTGTAACAAAACCAGACAAAGTGGATATTAATAATACACCCTTTCGTTGGTAGCTTTGTACATATTACACACACTTTTTTTTATTTGGTTTTATCATTACTAAAATACGATTTTTTATTTTAAGACGCTTATTAATCATACAAGAATAAATATAACTTTTGTGAACTAAAATTTATGTGCTTTAACTATATGGAGACATGGGATTAATCTCTCTCTGCTAATAAAAGAAACAATTTATCAATCGATAATTGTTATTAGTATTTAGGAGAAAAAAATCATAGTTGGAACTCGAAAAAAAGAATTTTTATAATTAATATACGCAGGTTTGGATCTGGTTACAAAAATAAACCGGGAAAAACTAGTTCTTTAACTATTTCGGAACAATGATTTATTAGAGGTTTTTTGTGTAGTACAATTGGTTTAAAAATAAACTTTTTACCAAGGAAGTGATATAATTCATTGGTGTAGCCATATTTAGTGTTTTATTAATGCAATGAGTGAATTGACCAGACTAAATATGGGAACCGCAATTAGCCGCAATTCCATTTTCATATGTTGCAACCGCAACTAATTGAGGAGCATCTTTATGACCAGACCAAACTTGTTGGTATCAATAGAATAACTATTTTTATCCAAAGAAAACGTCATATCCCTTAAAAATTAAGCATAGTAATAGTGGAAATCGAAATGTTACACTAATTTTTTATATTGTGCAATGTAACAAATACATGGTAAACATTCTGGCAATAAAAAGTAAAGTGATAAACTGGATTTGAATTGGATTTGAATTTGATCTCCAATTTAGAGAGATATTGGTGAAGTTCAGGAGAAATATTTAGTGTAACAACAAACTTCACTATGCTAAAAAATTACACGCGTCTAGTGATAAATTTTCGCTTAGTATTAGCGATCTACTATGCAATGAACTTCCGACACCCTTTATACAAGAAATTCAAGGCTAGGACAAAGATCAAGTCATAAACACCTTAAAAATACAACAAAGCATGCAAATATTCTCAAAGTTAATGGCTCCGTCTTTTTCCTTTGATAGTGAAGATTCTGTCTGCTCTCAAGATCGCAAAAGAAGTTTAATGCTTGAAACGTAAGGATTTATTTAAAAAAAAAAAAATAAAAAAAAAATAAAAGGAAGAATAGGAAAATTTTATACAGTCAAATGGTTAACAAGAATAATAAATCAATTATTACAATCATTATACAATATAAACAACATGCAATGTGACAATTTGATTTATTAAGGATCAGGAGGTAATAAGTCAGAAGGACTTGCGTCAGAAATCTGTGTACTATTTACTTTCCCATATATCTGTACTATTATAGTTATTATGATTATAGAAACTATTATAATCATAACTACTAAAAAGATCCACGTCTTTCCTCTTGCTTGGACTGCATTCTCATGCGCCTTTTCAATATAAATTTCACCTAAAAAATTTTTAAATTCGAATTTTTTTAAGGTTTAGTAGTTACACATCAGACATGGTTGATCAAATAGTATAATAATATTTACTTTGTTTGGTATTCGCAAGAGATTCTTCAACAGGTACTTCTACATTTAAAATCACAGAATCTTGTTCCTCCACTTGTAATTGCACTTCACGAAACAAAATTGCTAATTCCTCAATTGTTTTTTCAATCTGTTTTATATCACTATGTCGTTTTTGAACTTCTGTAAATACTGCGCGAGCTTCGCTTGTACGAATTAGACAAAGCGGCTGACATGATGGATTGCTCAAATAATTGTCAATTTCATCTTGAGATGCTTCTGGATTGACAACTCTGTATTGACGTGTCATTCTTTCTTTCCGTTGTCTCATATAAGTATCTTCAACACTATGAAAATTTTCAAGCGCATTTGTGAATTTTGCTTTGAGAAACTCGAGCCTTTGTTTTCTAATGCTGTTGTTTGGATCATTTATTGGTAATTTGATATTTTCATATTCAATTTTTTTAATCCAATCTTTAGTTTCAAAAAGATTTTTTTTTGTATTCAACGTAAGCTCTTCACGCTCTTGAACGCCATCATCTTCCATTTGTGCCGAAGTACTCACTAGAATACGTGTTTGTATTACTTGAATACGTTCAACGTTCCTTTGAATTGTGTTTATACTATTTTCGATGCTTGAAGTTTCCTCAAGAAACTGTCTACATTCATTATAATTCTGTGCCATTTATTTTTTATTTTTTGAAAATAATGAAAAAACTTTACTAAAATACCTTGGATTTTATTTTTGATACCTTTTTTAGAAATTCTTTTTTTATATAAATATATATATATTTATATTTATATAGATCTATTTTAAAATGAATTAATTATATATGCCAGAGTGTCATTTTGACCTCATCTTTCTTTTTATGTTTAACCAATTTTTTAAGGAGAAAATAAAATAATTTTTCCAAATAATTACCTGGTTAAGCTTATGCCGAGATCGGATGACGAATTACAACTCTCGTATATTATTTTTATTTTTTTTTTAGCCTTCCTTACGACCATTTCTTTCCAATTACAACAATTATGGGATTTTGGGATGCGCAGAAAATATTTTTTGAGAATGTTGGCACTTTCTATTACTTTACCAATAATTGTTGATAGTAAATTAAAAAAAACCTAATTCCTTAATTAATAAGGGTTTAGGAAAAAATTAAACTATAATTTCTAATATTGCACTAATATTTTATAAATTTTATCAAAATAATATCTTTGTTATTCGGGTAGCATACTGAGACAGATTTCAGGGCATATATCATATAATCTGATTGTTTTTCCTCCATACAATAATAAGATAATTGGGTAATTAGTCCAAAAGTATAGATTAGGTAAGTATTGAGCTGTTCTCAAATTTTGGGTTATTGTCTACTTTTGCGTATGTTTGTCAGGATCATTCAACTTGTTAAATACTTTTATATAATTCTCTTGCTTTTTTTGCAAATAAGATTTTCTTTTCTAAAGGGCACAACAAGATGATTTATTTGCAATTCTGAGATGTCCTCTTGCAGTGGTCCACTCCTTACATTCTTTTCAAAAATTATTAATATTTTTTGTCATTGTTACTGTTTCTTGGAAAATTTTTGAAAAGGGCCCAAGTTCCCCTTGTGCCATCTGTTTTCATTAATTCATATCAAATTACTGGTTCGAGTTTACCTTTGTTGACTGATTTGTATATCCAAGTTCTCCGGCAATTTCTATTATTAATTAAAATAAAAAATATTAATTAATAAACAGAAATAACCTTAAAATAAATGATAAAAATAAAAATAATGGCAAAACCTACCAACACCAACAGGTCCGCCACCGATAATTAAAATCTTTTTAGCTTTTTTGACTGCTTCTCGTTTATCGACAATGTTTTTAACAGCTTCATCTTTATTATTGCTCTCCAATTTTGCAGGTACTGGATAATCACTGCCGGTTGCAATTATCAAATACTTGAATGGAATAGTTTTCATATTTCCACCACGATTATCAATATTTTCATCCACTACAACTTCATTGTTATGAATTGCAACTACGTTAGCTTGAATAACCTTGTTTTTATTGGATTGGAATAGCTTGCTATATGGAAGTATGATTTGGTTTTCGAAATTAGCTTCGACCATTGTACGTAAACCGGCAACCGAATGATAGAAATGTGATTTACGATCAATTAATATGATATTATAATCAGAATTTGTTTTAAGGAGTGATTTTTCTAAATCAGTTGCCGATTGAACTCCGGCATATCCACCACCAACAATTACGATATTATTTGCTTCAGACATGGCGAGTATTATTAATTGAAAATTTTAAATCGAGAAATTTTTTGATTATTAGAAAAATAATACGATTGATATATTTATTTATTAATAATGTTATGAATTATTTAGAAAATCAATTAATTATGATTGATATATATTTGTTTTAATGTTATGAATTATTATTATTTAGAAAAATAATTAGTTATATATTTACTAATGTTATTAAAATTGAATTGTTAGAATTAAATTTTCATGCAAATTTTGGCTCTCTTATATAGTTTTGTTTCGCTTAATTATGCGATAATTTTTAACCTATAGTTTCTCTTGTTCCTTGAAATAAAAAAATTTGTAATCTACCGGATGTATTAATAATTAATATTAATTAATATATTACTAACCTGATTCCGGACTAAATTATATTTAAATTTTAATTGGTAATTGGTGAAGTCGGATGAATGGGAATTGATTACTAATTAATCAAATTAGTAATCGACCTTTATAAGTATTTGTGACCGATGATCACGACTTATTATTATTATTTTAATCGACCTTAATCGACCCAAGATTATTTAATTGCTTATATAAACACAAATTTTCTTTTGAAATTCTGAAATGGTAAAAAAATGTAGTAAATTCGTATAACATATTTTTATTTTACCAAATTTGATCACGTAGTTACTTGTTGGGATTTAAAAAATTTTGGGGTGATTATTAAAAGCAAATACGGTCACGCGATAAGTCGGTCTTGATATTCAAAAAAAAAAAAAAAAAAAAGAACGTTAGATTCAAGTAAAAATATATACATGAATAAATATAAAGAGTTGTTATCGACATGGAAAATATTTGTTGGAAAGCTTTAATGACCTAGTTTCACTATATAAAATTAAATTTGGCCAGGTATTTTTATCTTTTGATTGTTATTAAAATGTATACGAAATCAATTAATTAATATACAAAGGTGCACACGCTTACACATAAAATATAGATTTTTAATGACAAAAATCGATGTTTGATTTCGATTGATAATAATGCTATTTATTTAATTACATTTTAAAAAGAATGAAATTTTTAACTATAATCAATTACATTTAAATAAAAACTTCTACATGTCCAATTGTTATTTTAGCTATTACAAAATTTATCTAGAACAATTTTGATGAATTATTACTCATAAATAAAAAAATCAATTTCGTATTTATAAGAATAAAGAAGCACCGGTGGCGGCAGCAGCACCAAGTGTAAACAAAATGCCGCTAATTTGAAGATTTGATGAGTCCGATGTTGACATTCCATAATCGCGTTTAACTAAACCTTCACCTTCTTCAGCCATTGAGACGGCGATGAACATAAACAATACTAATACGAGTAATTGGATATTTTTTTGCATGTTGAAGTTTGATTTAAGTAATATTTGTAGTATTTTGGTTAATTTGAATGTAATTTTTTCTTTTTTTTTGGATGATAAATTTTTATTATTGAAAGAAATATGTTTTGAAGAAAAAAGAAAAAATTGGGATTTTTATAATCATCTATTGAATGAGTGCATGTGATGAATGAAACATATGAAATGAAACACTTATTTAATTTGTGCGAGGTTGAATTAACACGAATGGATAATTGACATCTCAATGTTTTTCTTGGCTGAACACAAATAAATAATATTGATCGATTAGATAAATATTTGATTACTATCACAATTCAAAGATTAGAATTAATGGCCGCTTAAATGAAAAACTGTCATTTGATTTGAATTGTGTAGTAAAGTTTTATGTGGTCGCCGCTTCCAAATTTGGAGATAGATTATAAAATAATCCGATGCTCTTATATTAGTTTGGCGTGAATTTCAAATTGACCGTCGTATACAAGTAGGTCGATCAACTCATATTCATTATGTCATGGATGATTCATACAAGCAATTTAACGTTTTATTCCACGCAAATAAATAAATAATTTTATTTCAGATAAAGTTATATATACTAAACTATACATATAATATATTTAATAAACAAAAGATTTCTTAATCTTATTTAACTTCATATTCAGCAAAAAATCCAAAATTGTTCTTTTCAGGTTCGAATACAATGCTCCAAGTTCCCTTATGATTTAACGTGACGTCTGCTGAATAATAAACTGCTCCTTTCTCAACTCTATTTGGTGGCGATGATCTTTCCAGTTTTACTTGTGTCTTGAACTCATCACTACAAACATATAAATTTGGAATGGAACCACCATCGCAATCATTTTTATCAAAAGCTATCATTTCAAATCTTGTTTTCTTGTCATAACAAAGTTCTTTGCTAAGAGGCTGAATAATAGTTGCTTCGAATGGCGCTTTGTAAGTTTTCAAAAATTCATAGTAATTTTTTCCTTTCCCATGATTTTCAACATTTAATGTCATAGTGATTTCTCCCTTTAATTGTTCCATCAAAAATAAAAACAATGAATAACGGTTCTTTTATAAATTGATAAAAATACAAATTCTTTTTAAAATAATTAATAATTACCCGATTTTGTCCTTCAGGAACCAAGAACACCGACAAAATGCCTTCGCCAT
The DNA here is from genome assembly GCA_958430865.1 of Entrophospora sp. SA101. Classification (NCBI taxonomy): domain Eukaryota; kingdom Fungi; phylum Glomeromycota; class Glomeromycetes; order Entrophosporales; family Entrophosporaceae; genus Entrophospora; species Entrophospora sp. SA101. The sequence goes on along the minus strand of CAUDNR010000222.1, from coordinate 6,916 downwards.
GACTAGGACATCCAAAATTAAATCTGTGCAATGCACCTCCATACTTTCCAATCATATGAAGTCTCTGATACAATCCCTTCTCTTTTTTCTTCTTCCACTCCAGATTGACAATAAAACTGATTGATTTATTACGTTGTTTGGTTTGTTCCAAATCAAAATGCATTACATCATCTTTAACTACAATCTTGTCGCCATAAAATTGCTCAAATTTTAATCCATATTTGAAAAATTCTGATTTAACGAATGGTAAATGAATGAATTCAGGTTTTGTTATTGCAGGTTGTAAATATTGGTGATCTGTATCGTTTGGAAAATGTGTATAAATAAATTCTATTGGTGATGTAAGGAAGAAAAAATCATCAAATTTTTTCTCAAAGTCTGGCCCATTCAGAACACCGGCTCCCCATGTACTGTCAATCAACAAAAATTCTCCTTTATAGTTTACACAATTCCATGAATGGTCATGCTCTCGTCCAACATCTGATCCTGGATTATATCCAGCACCTATGGAAATTGTTGTTGTTGGAATGAAATTTATTATTGAATAAAAAATTTTTTTATTTTTTTCAACCCCTCCCCCAAAAAAATATTAAAAATGTTTTTCATACCTTTAGCAACTCCACTTATTTTGGATACTTCTAATCCAGCAGCATTTGCTAAATCTTTAAATAATTCACTATATCCTTCACAAACTGCTTTTCTACTTTTCAAAATATCTTGACCATCTTGACATGATATTTGTCCTATAAAATAATAATAATTAAATTACAATCGCTCACTATTATTACAATTACAATTACAGTTGTTAATTCATTCATTCAAACGTGTTCACATGAATCTGCCATACCTGAAAAAAAAGCTTTTGTATCATAAACAATATTATCAGTAATCCATATAAATATTGCACGTAATTTATACAGTGGGTCGTCATTCAATGTTGATGTTAAATATTCTGATAATTTTGTAATTGATGATTCATCTGATTTTTTTGCTGCTCGTGCATGTTTATCCACCTTTGAAAAATCAATTTCTATATATATATATATATACATATATATTATATATTTATTTATTTATTTAGTTGAGAAAATAATAATAATAGGACATAAAATCTATTAATTTAATTATTATAATCACTATTATCATCGGACAATACCTGATAAATCAAGGTGATGACCTTTAAAATCCTTAGTTACAATAAAAGAACATTTACTATAAATGGATGATTAATCAAGTTAATATCATTATATTTATATAAACTAAAATATTATAAAATTTGATTTTCTAAAAATACCTAAGTGGATCCACTTTTCCACCTACTGTTCTTTCTCCACCTACAGCAGCCCCTCGTTGCTCCTTGCCATTACTGCTATCAATATGATGTTCACTTTCTGGAGAATCACCATTATTTGATCCAAACAATGACAGTTTACCAATGGCTTTATTAATAACCTTTTCAACTTTACTATTATTTTTATCATCTTGTGAATGATGATATTCTTCAACGATTTTCACCTTTTTTTTTGGAAATACACCAAAATCTTTTGATTTTGTCAAGCATCCACTCCACCATTCATCATTGTCTAAAAGAAAAGCAATTAGTTATTTTTAGAAAATATTTAATTAGGTCATACATGATGGTGAGAAATTTTGGATTTTCTAGAAACTTCCTTTTTAAAGAATAGTGTGCCTTTTTTTAAAATGCGAATTTAAAATATAATTATTCTATTTACAGTCACACTATCTTTAATGAGATGCTTTCAAAAAAAGCAACTAAAGACTAGGAGATATAGAACACAAATAAAGAAACAATCATTGAATTTCAAGTTCAAAAACTAGTACTAGTACTAGTATATTTTTTCGAATTTTATGAATTTCGCCATCATGTATGAATATTAATATGAATGAATTATGCAATTTCCTATTTATTTACCAAGTTTAAGAACCTCAATTATATCACCATTGTCAAAAGATATATCCATTGGATGTGTACTCTTATAACCACCTATAGCCTTAGCTTTATATATAGGATGCCGTGATAATTCTTGCCATTTAATATCTTCTTTCATTTTTAATTAATTAATTATTAATTAAATATTTTAGAGAATTGGAAAAAAAAACATGTGCGTGGGATTATTAGATGCTTTATATGATAATTACTATCATTTTTTGGATAAATTTGTTTTACTTAATTAGAAATAATTTTCAAATAATTAAAAAGTTGATAATAAGAAAAGAGTCTGGCGTGCGTGCGTGTGTGTTTTTTTTACAAAAGAAGACTTTATTTTGACGATAATAATAACAACAATAACTAATAAATAAACATTTGATAATCGAAATAATCTCGCCGATTTCAAAATAATTACGTTATCGGTTATGTCATATTTAAACAACAAGAAATAATAAAAAAGCGTCAATAATAATTTACCACCGAGTTTTTAACCGGCATATCCGAATACATCAAAGATGGTTATATATGGAACACATACAAGCAAATGTATGTTATTCTATGCTCGTGGAAAAATAATAATTTAAAGAAAAAAAAAAGCAGATTAAATTCTGTAGATCATCTATAATATATCATTTAGATAATTTTATTGTTCATGATTCGAGCCTCAAACTTATTATTAGCTAGTTTTTTTAAATTAAAAAAATTAGCCGAGCTCTATGTATATAGCAATAAATTGAAACTAAAGGCAAATCATTACAAAATTTAGACATTGTAATTGTAGTTCAAACATGTAGATCACATGATATTTCTAATATCTACGTCTTTTTTTTTGAGCCATGCAGGGAATATTTGATTTCTAAAGGGCATTCTTGCTAACTCTATTTTTTGCTTTACCCTGCATTTTGCTCTAAATTTTTTTTCTTCGGGTAAAGAAGGTTCTTAATATAGTTGGGAAAAGTAGAAAACTCCGATCGTAAAAATTTTATATTTGGTTTAGTATTTGGGACATGCTGTAACAAAACCAGACAAAGCGAACATTGGTATTACCAAAGATTTCAGGGATCAAAATTTAGTCATTTGTAATGTGATTATAATTAAAAGTTTTATAATGTCCCATTTGTTATCTTAAGTGATATATAGAATTATCCCTATATAAAAATAGTTAATATGAAACTTATTTACATCAGATCTACTATGAACCTAAGAATTATAGTACTATCAGAAGTTACCTTGAAGAAAGAACAAGGTGAGAAAATTGCTCCTTATGTTTTCAAATTAAGTAATACTCAAGCACTTGAAACTTATATAGGGAAAGAAAAGAGATGGAAATTTAAATAGAAAGGAATTTTGTATAGGAATGTTTTTGATTAACAAAAGACTTCAAGGAAATCCAGTTCCTGATAAGTTGCCAAATGAACTATTGGCATGATGCAAAGTTTCAAATTTGTATTACTTATGAAATTTAGAAAAATAATAAACAAAAAAATTAATAAAAGCTTATCAAAAAGTTTTTTAATGAAAGTAACAAATATTATATTAAAAAAAATAAAAAAATAAAAAAAAGAGTGATTCTAAAAATCAACAACAAATAATTTTTTAATTTTATGTTTCATTGAGCTCCACTTCTTTGAAATTGCCTGATTTTTTCATAACAGGCCTAAGTCTTGTAGCTCAACACAGTTTAACCTCTTGTTAAAAATATATTTTAAGAGTATTTTTGTTTCTTCACTGGTCCAGTTCCTAGACCCATGTAACGCTGGACCATCCTGTTCTACTAGACTTTCCTCGTCACTATTAATATTTTCCAGCTTCTCAACTACCACTTGCATAACAGCAGGTTCTTCACTCTGTTCCTCCTCATCATCATCATCCTCTTCTTCGCCATCAATGCTCTCTAACTTCTCGATTACCACCTGCATTGCAACAGATTCCTCCTCCTCCTCCTCTTCTTTTTTAGCGACAGTCAATGGAGGAACAGAACTTAACATTGTAGAAACTGTAGAATGAACTGCAGACCTTGGTTGTTGCCTTGAAAGAATATTACTTGTTGCAGCAGTTGTTGGAATGGTTGTTTGATCGCTGTTATCATTACCATCGTTGCCATTATTATTTGTGTTTTCAGTTGGTTGTTGTGTAGTTGCTGTAGTAGTACTTTCTTTCATGTGGATTTCATTTAATATCCCACGTATTTCGTGTGGTTCTAATGGCTTTAATGGCATTCCACTGTATAATATGATCTTTTGAACGAACTTTCAATATTTATTATTTTATCGTTGTCAATCTATTACAATATTATCAAAATTGAATTCACTAAAATAAAAATAAGATATTCATTTGAAGAGAATGCAATTTACTTACAATAGATGATGATGATGATGTTCGTGAAGAAGAAATCTCACTAGTAATGAATTAAAAGCAATGATGATAATTAAAATATTAACTAGAGTAATGACGAGTGGTGGGCGATAACCACCACCATCCTTAAAACATTTACTCGCGTCTTTCCCTATCGTTTGCATTAATTCTTTTTTTTGTATTTTTTATTCTGTTGGACATTTTTAAAAAAAAAGTTTGTGAATTGATCGACACTAATTATTTATCCTATTGGTTTTTTTTTGGGAGGACAGACGCAAATTGATTTTTTTTTTTTTTTTTTGGAAAAACAATTTATTTTTTGACAGAGTCCAAGATGACAAAACGCAAGTGATGTTATTTGGCACGATTGGCTCTAAAAAGAAACGTGTTAATAACCAACCAGAGGTACCTTTTTTTTAATTTGCATTGATATGTCTTTTAAATCAAAAACGCGGAGCAGATCTCACTGGGTAATTATAATATTCTTGGTGATGATAAACAATTGGTATTTGGCTTTTCGTAATCAATTACAAGATGTCAAGGCAGCACAAGGAAGTGAAACATTTGATATTAACGTTTGATTATCGGAAAATTAGACAAGTGTTGAAGCACGCTACCCTGAACACTTTACAGTCATTCTCTTACGTTCCTCGTGTGCACAAGGCTAATCTGACTGAGTCACCCTCAATGATATAATGATGCAACAGAATTCCAGGGGAGGGATGTTTGGCCCTGGGGTTTACCGAGACTGCATCAATCGTCAAGGACGCTTTTCACTAATCTTCCCTCACAGCACCCAGACCAGAGAAGGCTGCTGACATGCTAGCCGAAAAGTTGCCTGCAACGATCCTACCTCTAGGGTAAGTATGGCTCTGTGACCAAGCTGTCACAACTCTGGAGGAATATTAAGAGAATCTGCAGCTCGTTCAAGCACGGGAGGTTGCAATTCAGAGCAGGGTTGGTGGCCCTGAAATTGTGCTTGGGCTTTGATGTTAAGAGGGAAGTTGTAAAATAGTGTTTGTTTTGTATAATCATTTTTGTAAATTCTCTGTTTAACCAATTTAATGATTTTGGATAGGGGACTGGATTGGGTTTTGCCCAATTAAAATTATCACATGATTATATACATCCTTGTCAGCAATATGGCCAATAAGAAAAAAGTCATAAAATGGTTTGGATTTTGTTTGGTATGTTTTGTATAAATTAATCGTTTCCATAAATTTTCTGTTTCTTGGTGATTTTTTGTTTGACCAACTGAATTTGTTATTTAAATGGGGTAGGGTTGTTGGTGAGCAGGCATGCAACTGACAAGACAGCAACCCAGGACTCAAATCTTGGAATTCGGGGAAAATCCAAAACAGCAACTTCCCAGGCTGCAACCTCCTGAGCTGCAGAATTTCAAACCAGTTTCAGACACTAACTTTATTCTAGTGGAACAGCAATCATTACACAAATGCTGATCCTCATCAGTGATCAATGCCCATATGGTGACAGCCAAACTTGGTCTGAGGGGAAGATAAGAAAAGTTTTGTCCAAAGCCTTCCAACATGTTTGGATTACCTCACCTGTGGAAAAAATCCACAGTCATGAGGAGGTGTGAGAACACCTTATTCCATGTTGGTGACAGGAAATTTTAATTAAATCTGATACCTGCAATCAACATCAGATTTATTATTCATAAGGAACTACAATTGATAATCAGGAAAAATAATTTATTTTATGAACCTTAGAGATCTGGGTAGACATGTATTATTAAAATTTTCATTTATGCATGGCCTTGGTATTACTACTACCTGGGTGATGCAATTTTTCGTTATGTCAATGACAACATCAAATGTATTTAATAATCATAATAATCACCATGAATATTTAATAGAGCAGGTATTCACAGAAGGAAAGGATTAAATAGCAACAAAAAAGCTAAGTTTGTTTTTTATCAACCAAAATATATAATTAATTGTATTTAAAAATTTATTATTTTATTCCATTTTGTAATGGCATTAGCTTCAATAATTCTATTTCCTTAGTATTAATGATTTAATCAATATACAAGTGGTGGTCAATTTAAATGGCATTCATTTTTTTAAATGTGTAAAATTTTTTTAAAAGATGTTTTTACAATAATGATTTTTAATATTGTAAAATTTTTTTTGATAAATGAAATCTTTATTAATATTAATAAAAAATCAGGAAACATGAAATAATTATTTTTCATGGGGCCAGTTGACCAAATTTTTCAATTTCTCTTCATAAGTTGCTGAACAATCATATTTTTTAAATCATTTACTTAAACCTATTCCTGATTCATCTAAGATTAATTCCATTCATATACTTCAATTTTAAAACAATTATAAAAAAACTACAAAGTGAACATAAAATTATATATATAGGGATAAATGTATATGAAAAGTATTAACAAAAGTAATAAATATAATGGTTCTAATGAATATGAAAAGGCAATCAATTTTTTGAAAAAGGTTGTAATTGTGGTTGCTCTTCAAGAATTCCCAAAGAAGAATTTGCAGAATTAAGGGAATCTTTTCAAGCTCTTTCTAAAGTAGAACAAGACATATTTTTAATGGCCCAACTTAAAGCAATGGATGGTGGATC
>CAUDNR010000221.1:4632-21624 GCA_958430865.1 Entrophospora sp. SA101 | reverse complement strand
TTTTTGTTTTAGTATTTTGAAGTTGACCAATTGTTACTATAAGCAATTAATGATTATAGATGATCTGCACCGTATGAATATGAAAATTTTGCAGTTGTTTCACGGATTACGAATTAAAAAAATAACAAAAAAAAATTTTAAAAATGAAATATTATGGCAATTCCCCAAAGAAACTTTATAGTTGAACTAATGTTACGGTCATTTAATACTGTTTGAATCCGTATTTCATGATTACGATCTTGTGGTTTTCTGTGGGGGTCGTGGTGTTCCTCGCAAGACCATTTCTACCTCAAGTTCGACTTTACTTTGATTGTCGGTAAAGTGTCCTGTCGGTAAAGTGTCCTGTCGGTAAAGTGTCCTGTCGGTAAAGTGTCTTGTCGGTAAAGTGGGTGTCGGTAAAGTGGGTGTCGGTAAAGTGTCCCAGACCCCTCACAAATATATTAATTATGTAGACTGATTAGTGAATGGGGAAATTTGTTGTTTTATGAGGAGGCAAATTTACTTTCTACAATTGATAATGATGATGAATTTGAGATGGATGATTTATTATTGAATCAAACACATCCTGCGTTAGACAATACAGCAAAATGTCAAATAAAAAATATTTTCGTTGATAATCTGGAAAGATAGCACCCCGTGACATTTTTATGGTTTGTCGCGCATAATTAGAAAATTGATATTTGTCACGGGGTGCTATCTTTCCAGATACAACTCAATGGGAAAAAATTCAAGTGGCACATTTCTCTATTAATTAATGATTGGTTGATTTCGGGTGTAACTTGAAACCCGCCAATTCTGCCGATTGATTATAGAAATCATTTCTAAATTTGAACAATTCAAAATTTAATATTAAATTCAGCTTTCCCAAAAAAACATAGTAAAGTTGTTTTAAATTTTTAGCTCAACCTTAAAAAAAATTTTTTTAAAATTGTTTTTATAAATAAATAAAAAAGAAGAAAATGTCCACTACAGGCTCTCCTTGGTTTACTGGATCAGTTATGGAAGCGGTTAATCTGGCAACAACCAAGAATGTTATTTTCATGGTCTACATTTATGGTACTGTTATAATTATAATTAGTTAATAGTAATGTTTTATTACTTAATTGATGAAAATTAAATTTCAAATTTTTTTCTCAATTATTAGACGAAAATGAGGAAAGTCAACAAATGAATAATATAACTGAAAATTCAAATGTAAATAATTATTAATTATTGAGTTTAATTAATCAAGATGATTGTCTATTTATTTATTATTGTTATTATTTTCTTATTTTTTTTTTTTTTCTTTCATTTTCACAAATTAAAAAAAAGTCCGCAAAAACCATAAAAGATAAGACTGTCGCACTTCGGATATCTCGTGATTCAGAGGAAGCTATCATGTTTGGTCAACTTTGTGTGTATCGGCCGTTTGGATCTATTTTATATATAATTATTTTTGGCCTAAAAAAAAAAAAATAGGATCATGCATATTTAAATATATATGACTTTATGATTTTGATTCCAAACACGCTCACACACTTGCAAACATAATTTCTTTTGATATTTAGTCACTATAACAAAAGTTCCAAGCATTTATCTTATTCGGTAAATCATAACTATTTGATTTATTTATTTTATTTTTCTTAATGGTTCAGTTTATCATATTAAATACATATTAATTGATTGATTGATTTTTGATTTTTTAGAGTTGGTGCTGTACGTGATTATATTCCTGGAGTGGTTTCTGAAGAAAATCTCATTTCTAGAATTAATACAGTCGCTTCTTTAAATCTATCCATTCCGACTTCTACTTCTCTTCCTGTTTCTCCTCCCGTTGTATCATCTATCTCTCCTCCAACACCATCACCACCACAGCAACAATCCTCTTCAAGTACAGCATCAACATTAACAGCACCATCAAATTCATCTTTTCAAACACAAACATCTGAAAATTCTAACGATAATCTAATAAGTAGAACAGCAAGGTATTTTATTTATATAAATAGAGACAATGATGATGATGATTATTAATGATGATTTTTTTTTTAGAATTCAATCAAAAATTGAAGAAAAAAGAAAGAAAAGAGAACAAGAACAAAAGAGAGTAATTATTCGATTATATATATTTTTTTTTTTTTAGAAAATATCTCAATATTTATTACATGTAAATTATTTTTTTACATAAAAAAAATATTATATATAGGCAGAAAAAGAACATGAAATTAATCGTAGAACTCAGGGAAAAGCTATGCAAGATGTTTATCGACAGCAAAATGAAGCTAAAACTAAAAAAATTGCTGATGAATTTGCAAAACAAAAAAAAGATGAAGAGGAAGCAAAAAGACGTATTAGAGAACAGATTGCATTGGATAAAGCTGAACGTCAAGCTAAACGACAAGCTGAATTATCATTACGTCAACAACTACAACAAGAAGAAGAACAACAAGAGATATTTAGTAAAAACGATAAAGTTGGAATAATTAATGGAAGGCAAGTTTATTTTGTATATTACTAAAAAAAATTTTAATAGATAAAATATTATTTATGTAATGTAATTTTTGTTTTAATATATATAAATTATATATTATGTGATTATTTTATTTTATTATTATTATAATTATTAATAGCTATAATCATAGTAATATAAGTGTACGTCTTTTAAATGGTGATATTGTTCGAAAAAAATTTCAATCAACACAAACTCTTGAAGATGTTAAAACTTGGATTGAAGAGGTAATAAAATACATTTAATATAATATTATTATATACTCACACACTGTATGCTACTACAAAATAATTTTAATTTTAATTTATAAATAATTCTCTTGATTCTAATTAAAGGATCGAACAGATGGAAAAGCTCCTTATAATTTAATTCAAAATTTTCCACATCGTCAATTCAGTATTAATGATGAAACTAAATCACTTAAAGAATTAAATCTTTGTCCAAGTGGAACATTAATATGCAAGGTTTTCTTCTATTTAATTTATTTTTTATTTTTTTAAAATTAAAATTAAAATTAAAAATATTTTACATGTACAATTTTTACACATATATTTTAAGCCAAGTAAAAATGTTTCCATAGCATATTCGAGTGATGGTGGATTCATTTGGAATTTTTTTTCATTAGGGTTTTCAATGATTGGAACTTTGTTGAGTTATATCAATCCATTTTACTATTTTTATAGTGGTAATAGTCAACAACAACAGAGACAATTTAGAAATTCTAATAATGAAAGACATGTACCAAATAACAATTCCAATCAATCTGATAATCACAACAACGATGATATTATTAACAACAACAACAACAATAATAATAGCAGCAGTAGTAGTAAATCATCAGAAAGGTAAAAAAAACGAATAAATATTTAATATTAAAAAATATTTTATTTTATTTTTATTATTTTTTTAGGCGTAACTATGGTGGTAACAATGTTAGAACTCTTTCGCAAAACGATGATGATATTGATAAACGATGGACTTATAATGGAAATTCCACAAATCAGGAATAAACATTTTTGATTTGAAAAACAAACAAAATTGCTTTATCATATCATATTTTTATTATTATTTTTTTAACATTAATATTTTTGAATTAATAATATATGTTGCAATTTATAATTAATAATAAACACAATTTCATATGGAAGGGCATACTGAAACAAAACCAGCTTTTTCATAATGTCACAAGATAATTTGAAAGCATTGAAAAATTGCTCAACGTTACAATTGTACTATTGATGTGATTTATATCAGTAGTGTAGTCCTTTGCCTGTCCTTATTTTCATCGCTTCTTGTTTCTCATTTTAATCATTTAATAAGGTAATTGGTCCAAAGGTAGGCAGATACTGGATTGTTTTCATTTGTTGGGTTATTGCCTAGTGTCTTTTGTTTGCGCATATATATTCTCTTGGTTTGCATCCTGCTTTCTTGTAGACAAGTTTTTCTTTCTAAAGGGCACAAGATGCATTTGCATATCCTCTTGTAGTAGGCAGACTCAAAGGAAAGTAAACCACAAAATCTTCGTTTGGTCCTAAAAGTTTATCATTAACAAAAGTTCTTTTGCTCCAACCATTTTTTATAATTGTTTTAAAACCTAATTCATTAACATCATGCATGTTGATTGTTTTTCTCTAATGGATGGGCGATAATGATAATATTATTATTATAGAAATGATAATGATTTCAATATGTGCATATAATTAATTAAGTTATTGTTACTTACAATCAAATTATGCATTGTATACCTGCAACGGATGGATTGTCAATCCACAAATTGGCTTCCTGATTGTACCCAATAGTTATAAGATTTTGGACTTCTGATAAAACAACTCTTTGATTTAGATATATAAGAGTTGGAATTGGATTAGCATCGGCTTTAGCAAGCTCAAATCGTCTCATTCAAATAAGTTTATTAATATCATCGTCACCACCACTACCAGCGTTATTGTCATTATTATTATTGCTGTTATTATTATTGCTGTTATTATTATTATTATTATTATTATTATTATTGTTATTATTATTATTATTATTATTATTATTATTATTATTATTATTATTATTATTATTATTATTATTATTGTTATATATTAAAACTAGAGTGACAACGAAACACTTACCTAGAAATGTTTGGAACGAATTCTTGATTTCTTTTGTAAGCGTTGGTTTTTGATGTATCCTAAATGTAAAATTTTTAATATGCACCTAGTCAGAGTTTTTTTTTTTTTAATAAATTTAGCCCTTTAAAAACTTTGTTGGCCATAATGTATTTAAAATGCTCTAATATTAATATTAATCATGAGTGAAACTGAGCCTTCAAGTGATTCTGAAAGCAAAAGCGAGTTTGTACTAACAACAACGTTTTAGATAACACTCTCCGTACAAAACAAAAAATGTCAGTATGACGAGAATGTCATGTTTTGTTCATAGATCTTGTCCTTAATGCTTACTTCGATCGCTCCTACACAAACTATTGAATAGTTGATAAAACGTTTGTTAGTATGTTTTGCATTTTGAAGAGAAAAATAAAAATTTGAAATGTTTATTTATTATTATTATTGGCACTTGGTGTTGTACAAAGGTTTTTTTGTTGTGATTGATTTTTTTATGATAACAAAAACGTGAGTGTAGTTGTTTGGTATGGTTTAGGTCTGAAGTCGTGTTAATGACAGAGGTACTTTTTTTATTTGTATTGGTATATATGTCTTTTAGTTTATAAATATTATAATTGAATCAAAATGCGGAGCAGATCTTGCTGGGCAATTATAAGATCCTTATCAAGATGGTAAACAAATGAACAATTGGTATTTTGCTTTTCGTAATCAGTAATATTAATATTAATCTAAATATATAATTACATGAAGACATCAAGGCAGCACACTGTTGAATATGAAACAATTTATATATGTGAGAAGTTTGATTATCGGAAAATGGCAGATGTTGAAGCATGCATGCTACCTTGAACACTTTACAGTCATTCTCACACATTCCTCGTGTACACAAGGCCAATCTGACTAGTTTGCCCCAATTATACATGATGTTGTTAGATTTCAGGGGGACGTGGTCCTGGGGTTTACTGAGACTGCATCAATCGTTAAGAACACTTTCACTAATCTTCCCAAACCAGAGAAGGCTGCTGGCATGCTGGCAAAAAAATTGCCTGCAACAATCCACTTCTAGGGTAAAGATGGCTCTGTGACCTAGTCACAACACTGGAGCCCATATAACCCATTCTAGGATAGAGGAATGTAGCTCAATGAGAACATGTATCTTACAAGTATAAAGGTGGTAGTTTAACTTTGCTCACTCCTATTGTGATAATCACCATGAACACTGGAATCAAGGTAGAAGCTGTAAAATAAAATGGTTCAGATTTTGTTTGGTATGTTATGTATAAATTAATCATTTTCATAAATTTTCAATTTCTTTAATTTTTATTTGACCAACTGAATTTGTTATTTAAATAAATGGGAATAGGGTTGTTGGTGAGTAGGCATGCCACCAACAAAACAGCAACCCAGGACTCAAAACTTTGAATTCAGGGAAAATCAAAAACAGCAACTTCCCAGGTTGTAACCTCCTGGGTTGCAGATACGAACTTTATTCTACAGGTTGGGATAACACAAAGCAATTATCACTCGAATGCTGATCCTCATCAGCAATCAATGCTCATATGGTAACAGCCAAGCCTAGTCTGGGAGGAGATAAGGGAAGTTTTTGTCCAAAGTCTACCAACTTGTTGAATTGTTTCACCTGTGGAAAAAATTCCACAGTTATGAGGCGTGTGAAAGCATAACGCTTGCTTGTTTGTGACAGGAAAATTTTAATTGAATCCGACACTTGTGATCAACATCAGATTTATTATTCATAAGGAACTACAATTGATAATCAAGGAAAATAATTTATTTTGTGAAACCCAGAGGTCTGGGTAGATACACATTATTAAAAGTTTCATTTATTGACCATTATGAATATTTGATGGATGGAGGCATTCACATACAAGGAAATAATTAAATAGATAAGTCATGTTTGTTTTATTAAAGAAATATGATTAATTATATATAATAAAAAAATTGCAAGGTTGCGCCACTATATCAATCAAGCTATAATTTTTGAAAAATAGGTGTTTTTGAAAATATACAAGTTCAAATATAATAAGCGAGTAACATCAATTACTACATTTTGAAAATAATAATTATCATTACTCAACCACTGGATTAATTTATTACTTATTTAATGTGTCATTATTATTATTTTCATTATTATTATTATTATTAATTTTTAAAAAATAGAAGATCTTTGAGTAATACAACTAGACTGTTGGTTTATTTCATTTCACTAATTCATTAATCCATTAAAAAGAATTTTGTTAATACAGATTATTAACATTTATTAATATTTACTTTCTTCAAAAAACGAATATATCATTATGGTTAAATGACTAAATTATTATTGTTACGCGATTGTCAAAAAAAAAAAAAATCAAAGTCAAAATCAAAATATCTAGTTGATATTGATAATGGTAATAGGTAATCATGACATTGTATTAATGTTTATCTTCTTCTACGGTTGAATTGTTACGCGACCATAAAAATTATTCTAGTTGGTACTACTATTAGTAAGAGGTAATATTATTATTTACTATTAATAATAATTCTTGTTATATACAACATTGTATTGATGTTTGTTTAAACGGATCTATGGATTATTGTTATGCAACTATCAAAATACCCTAGTTGATATATATTGCTAATGGTAATGATATTATTACTAAAAATGTATATAGCATTGTGACGTTAAAGAATTAATTATGAGAATGATAAGGTATTTCACATTTGAGAGATTATTATTAAATAGACTTCAGAAATGTTTTGTAAACATGTCTTTCATTACGGGAATCAGATTTCCAAAATGCTATAGAGGACAGTTATTTATTGATGAGAAATGATGAAAGAAAAAGTTTACATGGGACCTCGTATATCATCTATAAAGCTTTCTATGACTAATGGTTTATTTTCTTTTTTAATAGTGCCAATTCCTTTGACCGTGGAAATGATCTGAACAATGCATCGTGAAGTCTTTTTAACATCATTAATGCGAAGCTTATTTCAAAAAACACATAAGGATATGGATGTCTTTTTAAGTGACAAATAGCATGCATTCTAGGTTAAAAGGTGCCATCTTAATAAAAAAAATTTATCTATTAAGTGGCGAGATATCCTTATTTGCATCAGCAGAGGAAATAATATAATATGTCTCTCTCTCTCGTACTGTCTAACAAAAAGTGATAAAGAGGAATGTAGTAGTGGACGAAAAATTGATATTGTTTGGACAACAATGCCAAAGCTTGAATTTGCTATTGGTGAAGTTAGTGATCCACCTAACCAACGCCAACATACACACTTTTTTGGAGATAAGCTCAAAACCGCCAAAAATGTTAAATAGAATAATACGAATGGCTGGAGGTATCGGTGATAGCTTAAGCTTACTGAAGCCATATGACTTGCAAATTTTATAGTAAATATCTTTAGTATGAATGATAGTCTCTATTGTGTCTTTATGCTTTGTTATTAAACAACTATAGATCATATCGTGTTTGTTTACGAAATAAGCATGCTAACTAGTATTCATGGACTGTGCTGTGCATATACAATATTTATAGGAAATGCTTAACCAAAGTTTAAATAATTTGAATACTTATATAAAGGAAGCAGGTCTCAATACATCAACTGAAAACAATGGTGCATGCTTATCTGTGACAAGGATGATATATACACCGAAAAAATAAACTCATTAAAATTTTATTATGCCAACTTTAATTATTTTTTAATTGATTGTATGAAATGAAATTTAAGTCATAAATAAATACTTATATTCTAATAAAGTAAATTATTGCAAGCAACTATGAAAACATTGGTCAATTAATTTTTCATGTGGTGTGGGAAATGGAATGATAATCTGCTAATTTCTTGTCTTTTAGCCGAAGAATACCACATCAAGAATACTGTGATTTTCAGCCAAAATATTCAGGCTGGTAAAGCTCTTGTTTGATTTTTATGGAGGATTAAAGATAAACATAATCTTCAACTTCTGCAATTATATATTAATGACTCATTTTCTAGTTAATTATATATTAATGACTCATTTTCTAGTTGTTTCTTCACAGGATTTATGATTTGAAACAATACCCAGAGTTCACTTTACGTAATAGCAAAAATTCCAAATTTTGATTCTAAGACCACAGGGTTGCTACAAAACATATAAAAATAAGGTAGGTTTCACCTGTTAGTTATTTTGTCTGTTTGCATAAGTAAAATCCATACTAATTAATATATACTTTATCATTAATCAAATCGCAAAATTGGTAAATGAGGATAATCTGAAAACAAAGAAAAAGAAAAAATTTTATTTCATAGACATAAATATTCGGACATTTTAGCACCCTTGATTTTAATATCCCCATATAAATAATAGTAAATGTAATAAACTTGATTTATCGATTTTTTTAAAGAAAATTTCTGTCCGGGTTAGGCTAAAACCGACCGATCGCGTGACCGACTTGTGTGTGTTAATATATTTAGTTTACTAGGACGGTCGCTTTTTTTCTTGTTACATTTTAATAAAATTATGTATGCAATTAAAAACATTAATGATTTATTTAATCCAAGAAGAGATACCTTTTTGTTGTATAACAAGTGCGGAAGCTTACTTAAATATGTATATCAAAAATTTAGGAATTCTTAAATAATTAAAATGTATTAAAGTTAAATGAGGAATTTTTAAAGAAAAATGAATGTCTGACGGGATTTATGGGTTCTTGATATATATTTGTTTTATTTTATATCATTAAGTATGTCACGTGATTTTATTATATTTTGACAAGTTTTAAATTTTCCAATCCCAATTGAAAACCAACGCGTAACATTTTAAGAAATTTATATTACGATAAACATTATAATTAGCGCACATGTAGCGGGATAAAAAATGTCGGTTAAATCGAGATACAGTGTGTACTCCCTCAGGTTTCATTTTTATCATTTGTTAAACAACAACATTACATCTTTTTATTTATTATTATTCACTACTACATAGGTTGCTTGCCGATATTCTGACAATAATTTCGGCTTCCAATATTCTTTATATAAAATAATTATTGCTATGCTATTTGATTTCGACAACTATGAAAATTAATTTCGGCTACTATGAAAAAATAATTTATTTTTGGCATTCCCAAAAAAAACTTTTTTAGATTTGGCGATGATCATTTATCATTAATATTAAAGAGGTGTAATTTCGGCTAACGTCTTGGTGTTTTAAATGGCTTGAGTTTTTTTTACTCAAACACGAATATTCATCAATTATTATGGTATACGATACCAATTTAGAAATAATTACAATAATAATCTATAATGAATTTAGTCAACAATATTGTGTTAGTAAATTACTAATACTAAAAAGGAATAGGAATCTGATATTTTAAGATAAAGCGTAAAAAAAGATACATCCCTCTTATTCTAATATATATTAATATATATTTTATGCTAATTTCCAATAATATAGTTGCAGCCACAAATATTTCTTTAAATAGAAATTTTTTATTAACTGTGGCTTATTCAAACGGCCACCGCTATAATTTAATATTAATATTAATATTGAGTTTAATTAAAACACAATACAAAAAACCCCCTTTCACATTACATTCTTTTAAATTTTCATTCTCAAAAAACTATAATAATTAATCGCCTTTTCTAATTCCTAAAATTTCGTATAATTTACTTTGTATGCGCCTTCTCTTATTCATCAACCCTTTCTACTCATTCTACTAAAACATATTAACTCCGACCTCAATCGCGTACGTCGATTAGCATATATAAAAATATAAAATATAAATATAAATAATAAATAATAAATAACAATAAATAGGCAAAATGAGTTTTGCTACAGAAAGTGAACAAAATGACTCGATTACTCTTGGGGGGATGGCTACCCAGCTTGGGATAAATCTTGCAATAGGTGTTGGAACTTTCATATTGTTTGGTTTTCTTAGGCCCAGGAATGGAAGTAAGTAATTATAATTATGATAATCATTTGCTTACAATCAATGCTTTATTTTTTTTACTAACTATTTAATTAACTAAACCAATAGTTGTATATGCTCCTAAATATAAATATTCATCGGAAAAGTTTGTAATTCTTTCAATGATTTTTCCATTCACCTTATATATATTTATCATATAAAAAAAGATTAATTAATCGAATTTTATAATTTTCACTTATTTAGAAAACAACCGCCGAAACTTGGCTCAGGGTTATTTTCATGGGTGATGCCTGTACTAAAGACATCTGAATCAACATTAATAGAAAAAATTGGTCTTGATGCTGTAATGTTTATACGTTTTATAAAATTTTGCCGGAATATATTTTTTTTCATGTTCATACTCAGTATACTATCATTGATACCGGCGGACGTTTTTGGAAATGTTAAAATTAAAGAGCGATTGAAAAACAGAGATTTGGCTAAATTGGATAGCAATCCATTACTTTATTTAAGCATAGGATTTATAACTGATGTAATTATTATTATTATTATTATTATTATTATTATTATTACGATATTTGTATTATCTTTCTTATAATGAATGGCAATAACAATAATAACAATAATTTTGTTACAGGTTAATTTATATTGGATTCATTTAGCATTTACATGGATTTTTTCACTATTGATATTTTATGTTTTAAATGGTTATTATAAAACATACACAAAATTAAAATTGGGATATTTTGAATCTGATGAATATCGCAATTCACTACATTCCAGGACATTATTAGTTACTCATCTTCCATCATCTTTGCGATCAGATGAAGGATTACGTAATTACATCCATTCCATTGACATCAAGTATCCTGTTTTAGAAGCACATGTAGCAAGGAAAGTTGGTAATTTGCCCGACTTGATTAAAGAACATGAAGAAGCTGTTAAAAAATTAGAAGCTGTTTTAGCAAAATATTTAAAAGGTAAACATATATAAATATGTATGCATATATTATATCAAAAAAATTTAATTATAAAGTATTTACTTATGTAAATGCAATTTTTTAGATCCAAATAGGATTTCTAAAGAAAGACCAATGAATAGTGTAAGTGGATTTTGTGGCGAAAATGTAGATAGTATCGATTATTACACTCGTCAGATAGAAGTATTAGAAGAAAAAATAAATGAAGCTCGTTCACAAATAGCCCAACAAAAGGCGACAAGCTATGGTTTCATTTCCTTTTCAAGTATAGCTCATGCTCATGCTGCTGCAAAAGATTTAAATAGATCAAGTATTTTAAGAAGTCCCGGATCACCTTCAATAATGCTTGCACCATGGCCAAAAGATATTATTTGGGCGAACCTTCAAACAAATGGAACTGCTAAATGTAAGATCAATTCATTTAATCTAATATAAATTATTTTGCAATATTAATGATAATAATATGATTATGATTATAATTACAATTTAGGGACAAAAACATTAATTAGTTATAGTCTTTTCTTTTTGCTCTGTTTCTTTTGGCTAATTCCAATGTCATTTCTCACAACTTCTGCTCAAATCAGTAACATTAGAGATTTAGCTCCATTCACCAGGAAATTTTTAGACAATAATAAATTTATCGCTGGATTAATAGAGGCTTGGATGTCTCCAATGTTAATGGCATTGTTTTTCCTTCTTTTGCCAAAAATATTAGGTCTGCTATCTAAACATCAAGGAAAAATAACTAAATCTTCACGTGATCGTGCTGTGCTCTCAAAACTTTTTTTATTTTTTATCATAAATAATCTGATTATTTTTACTCTCACTTCGACGGCATATGATATATGGTCAACAATAAAGCAAAAAATTCAAGATGGTGACACTGATCTTCGAGAGATATATAATGTTTTCAAAGCTCAAGATTTTACTCAAGAATTAGCTAAATCATTGGTTAAAGTTTCGACATTTTGGATTAATTATATCTCACTACGTGGTGTTGCTGCTATATTTGATCTGGCACAGATGTTTTCTTTAGTTTGGACATTTTTGAAGAAAATTTTTATTACTCCAACACCAAGAAACATCAAAGAATTTTCTCGTCCACCAGATTTTGATTACCCTGTTTATTACAATATCCATTTATTTTTCTTCAGCGTTGGAATAATATATAGTGTAATAGCTCCATTGATTTTATTCTTTTGTTTTACTTATTTCGCCTTAGCATATTTGGTTTACCGATATCAACTCATGTAAGTTTCAATTATTATTATTATTATTATTGTTATTATTTTAAAAATATTACAAGTTTCTTACATACATGCATGCGTATATTTATAAACAAAATATTAGGTATGTTTTTACTACTAAAATAGAAACTGGAGGAACTTATTGGAGAGTGATTTTTAATCGTGTGATAGTTTCAATGATTATGTGGCAAATAGCAATGATTGGAGTGATGAACTTAAAGGCTGCGAGACAGCAATCAATTGCTATAATACCACTAATTATCATTACAATACTATTTAAGATCTATTGTTCCAGAAGATACGATTCAAAAATTCATTATTATCAACCAAAGACTAAAGAGCTTGAATTGTCGGGGTCATCAGATATGCATAAAAGAAAAGACGATGTTTCCAATAGATTTGGACATCCTTCGCTTAGTTGCGAATTAATCACGCCAATGGTATTTTCAAATGTTAAACATTTGTTGAGTCAGGTTTATCATGGAAGGCTAGATGAAAAAAGAGTTAGTAGACGAGGAACCATTAAATCTATGGCATTTGTATCAACAAATGGTAAAAAAGGTTTAAATTTTGAAGCGGTTGAAGACAATGAATTGGATATTGATGAATATACTTACTATGAGTCTCAAAATCCTGGATATTATGTCGATTACAATGACCCTTCGTATATACCTTATAATTCTTATTCAACTTCATATCAACAAAGACAACCAACATTACCACAGCATCAACAACAACAACAATACTCACCACAGCAACCACATCAACGAAGACCTGAACATATTGAATTGCAAAATATCAATCAACCCAGCCCAGATTATTATGAAGGATATGAGCCTTCAGAGTATTCATTACAACACTATGGAAAAGATAGTTCCTCCATCTCAAACATTGCACCGTCTTCTACTGCTCCTTTATTAAGGCAAAGTCCTATACCACCTGACAATTATAGTGAAGTTTCAATCAATGCACCTTCTTATCATTCGTCAAGAATACAATATGGTCAAGAAGAATCTTATCAACCGTCTCAACCTCCACATCAACATCATCAAATGCCAGCTTACCCACCACAACAATATCAGCATCAGCAACATCGACAGCAAAGTCAACATCAACAGCAAAGTCAACAGTGGCAGCAACAACAACAGTGGCAGCAGCAACAACAACAACAACAACAACAACAACAACAACAACAACAACATACTCGAACTCCACAACCTCCTCAGCATCAACAATTTAATAATAATAACAATAATAATTCACGATATGGTGGTGGATCCCATTAATATAATTAATTTAATAATCAATTTAACCAATCTATTTAAAAGTATATTTATAATATAGAATCATAATATTTTATTGTTTTGTGTATCATAAGTGTTAAATGTTATTTGCATTGTATATCTTCAATAATAATAATAAAAAAATATATAAAAAAATAGAAATTGCAATTGCAAGATACTTTTTTAATCATGTCTTTTCATTGGCTTGTTCAGCAAATTTATGAATTCCGAGAGTTTGAATGATAAATGATGATTCCTCTCTTTAATTTTGTAATTATCCCTGATGGACTTCCTGACTATGGTTGTAACATCAACAATGCCTTGATCAAAAAAAAATAACTGATTGCAATAAATAATTAGCATCTATCTCTTCTTCCCTAAATCTTCCATTGGTAACAAATAAAATTTGATTTAATATCGTAAAAATTTAAGACGTTGATGTTGATGGTGCAAAGTTAAAGATTTGAATAAGCTGGATGTTCCAGCAATTAGAATCTTATTTTTAAAAGTGTAACCACGAATTTCTTCGATATTAATAGTGTCCACATTTTCAAGATCCTTGATAAATGTACATGGTGGTGAATTGCTGCTATAGCTCTCTCAATAACATCCAAATGATTTAATTTAATCTAGCTCCACGAATAATTATTGTGGCTGTTTTAGTTAATTCATCCTCTAACCAATTTAATAACATAAATGAATATAAAATACTATTATATAAATGTATAAATTAACATTTATTTTATGTTGTGCGTGAATTTAGAATCTGCGTCAATTTGAAATCCACGCGTGTGAAATTTAAATTAGCCAATCAGAATTTGTATTCAAACACCCGCCCCAATATTTAATCTTTACGCACAACATTTTATAAGAACAAGTGAATTGTTGAATGATGAATCCTACTTTTTCAGACATGCCTTCTTGTAATATACTAATATCACTTGAAACACGTGTAGTTATATCACCAATTGATGTATCATCAAAAAATTCGATATCTTGATGAATGATTGATGAATAAAAATAATGTACGAATTCTCTAAAAATAATTTAAAACAATTAAAAAATATCATAAAATATCAATACCAATAATTTTTATATAGGCAGTTTCTATTTGTACACTATATACATACGTAAACACGGTGTTACGTTGCACGTTATTTTACATTATATTGGTTCACAACCACATTGGATCATCCCATCATTTGATCCAAACAACCTTTTTTGGCCCATTTTTGGGAAGTTGAACAAGTGCCAACCACACAATCTCTAACCATCACTTTATTTTATCATATCAGATCATCCCATCATTTTCACAAATCAACCTTGTCTCGTGTTATATATACGCACATACGAATCATATGTAAGATGCAAAATGAAATGTTATGTGTTTCAGGGTGTCCCAAACCCTCAAGCAAAACACTCACTCTAAAAAAGTTTGATTTTTTTTATTGATGCAAATTTTATTATGTAACGCATGTGACATGTGTACATACACTACGTGTTTGCTAAGAAATTTTCTTTTATATATACAAAATTATCAATGATTAGGCAATATAAGCAAGCACAATAATATATAGGACAAACTTTGTTAAAATGTATGCTGATATATATAAGATTACAAGAGATATTTTATTTTATTTAATAACAATTATTAATGGAATTACAAAATGAGATTGTTAATATATTAATAAAGTCTTTTACTGTCAAAGATCATACCTATTTATAAAAATTTCTAAAGTTTTTGTTTTGTTATTTTCTTTATACCTGCTAAAGAAATGACTCATTAATTAAAGAAAGAAATCATTAAATCTAATCCCTGCAAAGATAATTTATTTTCATGTCATTTTATTAATATCTATTAAAAAAAAGCGAATTAATTTTTTGTTATTCACACTCTCTTATTATTATCTATATATTAAATATTATTATTATCATCGATGTCTGAAATCAAGAGAATTAATTTTTGTTATTCATACTCTCTTATTATTATCCATATATTAATGTTATCTAAAACAAAGAGAATTAATTTTTTGTTATTCATGCTCTCTTATTATTACTATATATTAATATTATTATCATTGATATCAGAATTAATAATAAACCATGGATGACGGATGATCATGATAAAAATTTGCGGATATTTTTTGCAGATAATAGATAACTACACGATTATTATTAATTGATTTTCCCAAAGCCCAAACTTTAGTCCATAGGTAACCTTCTTTTATGTGGATTTAGAAACAACGATATACTTGTAAATACATGCGCAAAATCTCCAAAGATTTAATTTGTCAAATTTTTTAAAAACTTTCTTATAAACTATCTTTACTTCTATATGACGCCAAGCTGGATTCCTGCTTAAATTTATTATATAAATTCGAAATTTAAAATTTTAAGATTTGGTAATGTCTACTCTTTTGTCTGGCACTGCTTTACCATTAATAGTTGCGGTAGCTGGTGGAAACTTAATATTAGTGAGGTTTTTTTGGTAATTAAGAGGTAGTTTAATCATTATTTAATAATTTTTAATTTATTTTTTACAATATATATATATAATTTTAGCATTCTAGAGTTCATAAACTCCTCTCAATAACAACTCTTCATCAACCTCCATTGGATATTTAGGAATTTGTAATTCTATTGGAAAGATTGCATCTCTTCCATGCATTAGGTAAAATGGTTTGACATATGTAATTTTATTAATAGAAAATTAATATACAACCTATTTAATTCTATATTTAAATGTCACTTGAAATAAAAGAATGCGGCATAAATTATAAGTAATTATTTATTTAAACTTGAGGGTAAATACATACAGTATATTATATAATTTTTTAAATTATAGAGCGAACAGTTTGGAAAATTAGTAAAAGGAATTAAAGATCGAGACAAAGAATGAAATTACCAGAATACCACCCACTGCAAACATTGCAAACAGCCATGAACTGACAATTATTGG